>JAUCNO010000943.1:3939793-3970838 GCA_032353835.1 Enteromius viviparus | reverse complement strand
GCCGGGCTCCCTGCCTGTCCCCCGGACAGTTCGCCAAACAAGCTAATTTTATCGCTGAGGAAGTGGGAACTAGTGAAAAACCATTTAGACAAAAATGGTTCTTTTATTGCATCGTGAAGCACCTTTATTTCTAAAAGTCTAATAGTTGGTCTTGTGTCAGTGAGAAAGATGGCTAATGTCATGCTCTTGCAAATCAAATATAGCCTACGATACAGTGTAATCATAACATAATGAGTTTGCAGGAGCCATTAGTGTTTACCGACCAGCCACATGAAATCCTCGCGACATGGCGCTAAAACTGCTTACCTCAAGCTCTTATGCCTTCCTCTTATGTACTTTTTTTTTCAGCACACAAAACTACAATTGATAGTGTGATTTATCATGCTTTTTGATTAGCACTAGTGCATGCTAATACCATTTTATTCTTCTATAGTACCGTGTATCATACAAATGAATGTCATAATCAAACACACAAGTCTAAGTTCATTAGATAATTAGACAACACTTAGTAGAGAAGTGTGAAGTATGACAAACAGCTTTAATAAACGCCATTTAAATTAACTTTTTCCACCCACTTAAATGAATTTTAAATGGAACATTTAATTGGAATTAGAATTATAGCAGAATATGCTTATGGTCAAATAGAACAAGCCTGAAGTAATAAGAGATGCAGATGCAACCACCACTCAATTTTTGTTTTCACCACTCAACATCATATAACAAAGAGTTACTAGTCTCTGTCTGTTAATCAGAGGGCTAGATGTAATCTTTGAGATACAATCCAGAAAAAGACATCAGTTATGGTTTATGGTAAGATGGCACACTCTATCAGATGACTTCATCCTCCTCAAAATCATTTAGTTGGCTCCACAGTGATGAAAGCTGTTTTTGAAATATGGTCTGATCTCAACCAAGCATGTGAGGTAACTTATGACCCTTCCACTGTAAAGACTCAAGTCTTGCATGGTTGAGTTCAGAATGGCTCAATCCTGCCTGGCAACAGTGACAGACAAACCATAGAAATGGATTTTTTCTTCTAAATCAAACCACTCTGTTGACCCAGACAGCCAGACGAGGATCATACCACACAATCTGGCTGGTCATTATGAGTAACAAGAGATTAAAATCAAAACAGCAGCAGCTGTCAAATAGCAAATCATCACAGGCAGATGTCAGTCTTTGTTACAACATTAAATTAATAAGTAAATTGATAAATCATGTTTTTTTTTTTTTGTGAATAATTATAGAAGAACAAAAAATAATAAACAAATAAATAATCCACAATGCAAGAGAACTTAGTGGAAAGGATAGTGGTTCTAATCAGTCTGCCTCGCTCAGTTAGATTAAATTATGAGCATTAACATTTGTTTTACAATTTAGAGTAAATTTAACCATGGTGGGGGAAAACTTAAATGGCTGAAAACTTTTGAATTAAATCCTATAAATGCGCACTTATACTATATTGTCCATTTTAGGTCCATTGTCCATTATATTTACATTTTAATAACAATTGTCCAAATATCCACTATGCCTGTTAGAAAAGTACTGGGTCTGATATGCAAGACAATATAGCTTTAGAAGAATATTGCTAATAGTGGCTTGTTAGCTCTCCACTGAGATGAGTCAGGGCTGCCCACAGGTGGTTCCATTAAACTGTCCCAACAATAATGACAACACATCTAATAAACAGTGGCACCTCAGTGAACATCCACAGCCAGAGCTTACACATTTTCTTTGCTGTGTGCCCAGAGCAGGATACTCTAAATCAGTTCAATTAAATGAATAAAAAGCTATATTGATATGATAACAGTATGCATGCAGCTGTGCATGATTGTCTATGTGCATCTTATTTGTCCCAGCTGAAAGCACTCTATTAAACACTCTGTGGGGTAGACTTTTTGTGTGATATTTCAAAGGTCTGTGACTAAGAAAGCAGGTGGTAAACATAATTTTATTTAAAAGAGATGTCAGTGTTTGTTCATCAGATAATTGAGAAAAACATTATACTCAGCCATATATCCACCTGCACTCTTATTGGCCTGCAAAAAAATGAATTTTACACTTATATGAAATATAAAGGTGCTTAAAGGATTCTTTAATTTTAATTTTTGGTTTCACAAAGAACCATTCAGTCAAAGGTTGTTTAAAGAACTGTCTCTTACCTTTTTATAATCTGAAGAACCTTCTTTTACCACAAAGAACCTTTTGTAAAACAGAAAGCCTCTTCAGATGTTTAAATGTTCTTTATAGAATCATAATGGGACCAAAAAGGTTCTTCCATTGTGTGTTTGAGGCATTACTATTGCATTTGCATACTTCGTTTAGTGCATTATTAAAACAACAGGAGCATTTCAAGTGAAAATGTTAAAATTCCTAGTAGTGCTCTTAGACCCCTGTCATCACAGATCAGGAGATCATTGTTACACAGAGGATTTTACACACTAAAAATAACCCAAAACATTTTTTTATTAGCACACTGGCTGTGAAGTGAAAACCCTGAAAATGCTGGATTAGAAAGAAGGGCATCTAATTGTGATTTTAGGCCTGCCTGCTGCCGACGGCAACTACCCCCTCTGAGATTTCTGCTGGAGGTGAGAGGAACATCTTTGACAATAGGTGGGAAAAATGAAAGAAAAACAGAATTGTTTTACCACAAAAAAAATAAAATCAATCCAGTGACCTCCCTGTTGACCAGATGATGCCCAAGCGAAATCTCATTCACATTCTGCAGCACAAGGCATGTCTGGGAATGTAGAGTATGTCTGTGTTAAAAAATACAACCTTTTCCATAGATTTTTCCTTTGGTTGTCCTCTTTGCAACATAACCAACATTTTTAATCAGAATGTCATTCCGGTCTTTATATGTGAACTATATCAAGCAAAGTAGGGAGATTTTAGTGCAATATCATCCCTGTGAGGATTGGCTTTGCAGGTACAGTAGACAGGTCCTAAGAACTAACACTCTCTGTCACTCCCACACACGTAGACATGAAAATAACATCAGAGGATGAAAGGATGGGCTAACAGCTGGATATGAACGATAAAGTGTTCTCTCACCTTCTTTGGAACATCCTTAATCCAGCCTGAGGCTGGGCTCTCACCAAAACAAAGATTGAGTGAGATAGAGTGTGCATGAACGTTTAACTGTTCTGACTGCTTTGTTGGTAGTGCTGATGCTGTTAAAGATCATAATGATGAAAGCGATTACAGTGCTGATGATTACATGACAATGATAGTGAGATGACAAAGATATTTAAGGTAATGATAGCACTAAAAATATTTTTATTTTGAGATGAAAATAATAATGCTTGTACAGTAATTATAATGGCATAGGACAATGGTAATGCTAACAGTGCTGATAATGAGGTAAAGATGAAGATTGTGATGTTAATAATGAGAATGGTGGTGATGATGTAATGATGCTGATAACCGTGATGGTGGTATGGCAATAATGATAGTGATGGTAATGATGAGAATGATGATGATGCGGATAATGGTGATATGGCAATAATGGTAGTGATGGTAATGATGAGAATCTGGATGATGACAGTGCTTGTAACCAAATGTGATATGGCAATAATGATAGCGATGAGGATGATAAGGACAATGCTGGTAACAGTGACAATAATGATAGTGATGGTAATGATGAGAATGATGATGATGCGGATAATGGTGAAATGGCAATAATGGTAGTGATGGTAATGATGAGAATCTGGATGATGACAGTGCTTGTAACCAAATGTGATATGACAATAATGATAGCGATGAGGATGATAAGGACAATGCTGGTAACAGTGACAATAATGATAGTGATAGTAATGATGAGAATGATGATGATGCGGATAATGGTGATATGGCAATAATGGTAGTGATGGTAATGACGGGAATCTGGATGATGACAGTGCTTGTAACCAAATGTGATATGACAATAATGATAGTGATGAGGATAATAAGGACAATGATGGTAACAGTGACAATAATGATAGTGATGGTAATGATGATGTAATAATGATAATGTAACTATGATAGTAATAATACGAGTTTATTTTAATGGTTGTGGTAGTAGAGATGATAATAATAATGATGGGAAAATAGTGATGGTAATGATGGTGAGACACTACTGATGAGGGTAATAATGACAATATTGATGATGATTCTGGTAACAATAATAGTGATGTCATATTTAAGTAATGATGAGGATTGTGATTTGACAATGATGGTAATGATGAGGATGATTGTAAAGATGACAGTATTGAAGCTGGTGTTGGAAATTATGATGGTGATGTAATGATGATTATAACAGTTATAATAGGGATGAAGACAATATACAACTCCTCTGTTGATAGTATCGGCGCCTGTAGGTGATCTTGTGACTTTGAGAGCATGTATTTGTAGTTGTCCTATCAGTCCTGTGTCATGAGACTCAATATGGATATAAAGATTAGTTCCCTTCAGCCTTTCCTCCAAGCGCAGCAGGCACAAATCTATGGCTCTGCTTCTCATTGATCTTCAAGTCATGCGAGGGCTTCTTCTGTCCTCACGATTCATTCTTTCACTCTCTCCATAATACTATTAACAGCCACCCCATTCACCACAAATCTCATCCATATCATCATAATTCAATGTCTCCATTTTAAATTTAGACCAAGAACATAATGACTTTCTGTATGTGCATATAGGCATGTGATATTTTATTTTTATTACATCAAATACAATTAGGATTCTCATTCCCAATTTATTGTTTCGTCCACCATTCTCACAGACTTTCTCACACTTCCTCTGATGGATTCGAACAATTTCTTTGGCATTTCTAATATGTGGCTGCTCTATCCCATCGCGCTATGTGCTATACACTAAATCCACATGGCGTCTGACTTATTAGCCTCTTTGGTTTCTTATGAGCTCTACATTTCACTGCGGCTCACCGTTGGCACATTTATTATGGTCTATGCAGCGCGCTGGCACCGTATGCCACTGAGGGGGAGTAAGGATTAACAGCAATGCAGCTACAGGTCTTAATTTGAGGGCAGACTGGCTTTATGTTCTACCAGTGTGCACGTCTGAGCACACACAAACACGAATGTGTCATCGTATGTGCGGAAAGCAGAGACTAGACCCTGAAGCACCATGCCTGTTTAGGTGTCCATTAGTGGGGACAAATCCGCATGTAGCCCGCTGTAATGGCAACTGACTCGTAGATTGATGAGACGGTGCAGTTGCTTTTTAAATATTTATATCCGCAAGCCAAAGAGGGCTGGTATATGTCTGTGGAAAATAAAAGGGCAGAGAGAGAGAAGACAGCAGACCTTTCTCAAGCCGGTCAGGATGGTGGGAATAATTCACCGTTCCGGCATGTCAGTTCTTCAGCTCTGTCGCTTCCAGAATCTCCGCCCCCCTTTCTCCTCACTCCTTACATGGTGTGCTCGCTTAAAGGGTTTTTCATGTTCATGGAAACGCTGCTATGGATGCCTGGAACAAAAGATAAAGGATCACCTCCTCTTCATAAAACACATTTTAAGGACTTTTGAGGAAGCCAACAGAGGGACTTTCTCATGTGTGTTTTGTTTAGTGCGGCCTAGCTCGTAGTTCCCATAGACACACCCTACACATAAGGACAGACAGAAAGCCCCAGCTGCTCTCTCTCCCTCTCCTTTCCTCGTCTTCTTACCCTTCCCAGCCTGCCAATGCACCTGCCCTTTTCATACCGTCCCGCTAACTGCCATTCTTTGCAGCTGGCCTGATCAAAAAAGGGTCCTGTCTTACATTAAAAGCATGGTTCCACCAGAATGCTTTGTGGTCTTTCCATGTGTCTGTCTTTGACCAACTGACTCAACAGGACTCGTGCTGCCAGAAGACATGTTTGTGATTTTGAGGTAATTTGTTTCCCATGGAGAATCGTTCAGGCCAGTGGACATACTTTTTCAAAGAAACGATGTTGTGGAAAATGCCTGCAGTGGAAAATGCCCTTTGTTTAGTGTAATGTGTCCACTAGGATGTGCCAGACTGGACATAATGCTTGAGATTAGGACCTTCACAGGGGGGTCTGCCATTCTTGTGGTCAGACTGGATCAAATGGAGGTGCTTCATGCTCTCGCAGATGGTCAGGGTGAGATTAGGGACATATCCCAGAGGTGAATGGAAGCGCTTCCGCACTCCTGGAAAATGAGGAGGGATTTGGCTCATGGGTTGGGATCATATTGAATTTTCTAACGCTGCATAGAGGGATTTAAGAGAATTGTTTCTCACTTGAGTATAAAACTGTTGTCAAGGAATGTGTGATTTATCCTAAAGACATTTTTTCTGATCACTACAAACACCCCCAAGATGGTTCTGACCACATGACATCCTGTTTGTCATACAATATGCAGCACAAACATGTCAACCTCACGGGACTTGACTAATTGTTTGGATGGTGTTCATGTGTGAAACTCAACTTCTTGCCACGTCTGGCAGATCTGCAAAACACTCAACTGGGACTGTGCAGTCAAGCTCCAAAGAAACCGGCAATGAAAATAAGCACACTCCCATACTTCCTCCAACAACTGCATTTAGCATTACACTTTGACAACAGGATACAACAGCAACAAAACATGCTACAGTAAAGTAATTTTATACATTTAAAAAAGTGCATATAATGTAATTGTGTGTTTAAATATTAGAAACTTTTAGCATTTTTAATAAAGCCTATAATGCTTAGGTTAAGGGTCATGACACTTTGACCCAGTCATTCTGATGAACAATGGCGTAAATACATCACTTCTTCTATGAAGAACATTTGTAATTTGACACTTTTGAAAGAAAAGTGTATACAATTATTAAAAAATCTGATAATACTGACATACTGTATAATATGTGACATTTTTTGAGAGAGTTAGAGATAGAGACATATATATATATATATATATATATATATATATATATATATACTGAAATTTGGCTCTTCATTTTAATCTAGATGTCTTGGAAAGTAATTCCTTCCTCTTTTCTGTATCACTAATATTTGTCATTAACCCACTAACAGTTAAACATATATAATTATTTTCCTAATTTCCTGCACATTTTATGGGTGAAGCATGTAACGGTGCTATGGAAATATTAAGAATTGTGTCCTGGAAAAATGTATGACCCATTAAATTAAAATAAAGACATGCTTGCACTCTTTATTTGTATGTTCCCCATGACGTTTTCACTCATAGCAAAAATCCTGCTTTTCATTCCACAATCAATTTTTAGAAAGTTCAACGAAAGTGTATGTACACGTGAGACAGGTCAATAAGCGTGTCCATGGGGGGGCTTATCTAATTTAAAATTAATCAGCGTTTTTGGCTACATGCTGTGTACCTCAGGAAAAATGACATTATAGAGAAAGAGAAGAGGTTAGATATCCGCCTTCCTCGGTGCAGTCAGGTGGCTTTATTATAGAATATGGATATTGTTAAAGCCGGTTAATCCTTGCCTGAGGAAAGGCAAGTAGACAGGAGGGATTGGACTCAGTCTGTCATATTCCTCTCAGCCTTCTTTCATTTTTAGTGCACTTAAATCTCACTTGTGGCCAAGCATGGTCTCAGTTTTTTTATAAATAACATTGGCCGTGGGTGACACAGACCATAATATCACCCACAACTCATTTTGACTGTCTCAAGACGAAAAGTTCTCTCTTTTATAGTTATATTACAGTAATATCTTTGGGGGATGAATTACAGGGCTGACCACCAAAGAGCACTGCAAATATGGCTGATGTAAAATTCCAGGAGAGATTCACATTGTTTGAGCTTATGGGAAAGTTGGCGACGCAATATGATAGACTTCCTCATAGATGCACGTTGCAGTCCGTCAGATCTCCAGAGGTGTTATTAGCAGTGTCACCAACTCTAAACTGTTGAATTGTCGCATTAAATGACCTGAAAATAAAAGGCTGCAGCTCCTCTCATCTCTGTGTCTTTTAGGTAATCGACACGCAGTAACGGTTGTTATGGAAACAGAAGCTGGTAACCACTTTGTCACAGTTGAAGAGTAGACCAGGAAAAAGCATGGTGTGGGTAGAAGCTGTCCTTTTGTTGTACATTGATCTGAGAGCACTTTTTGATGTTTTCCATCATACGGATAGGATTTGGATGTATATGTGAGGAGCTCATCCTGGATCTGTTAAATACAAGAACCCTCTGCTTGGAGCCAAAACACTCTAGTGCTTTTCAGCTGTTTTAAATTGAAAAATCGTAAGAAATCGTGTCACATCAAATTTGTTAGCAACATACTCAAAGGAGGATGCCACCGAGCCAAAGAGAAATAAAAGAAAGAATGGCGAACGCTTCTCTCCAAAGCAGCAGCATGCTGAGAACTATCTTTAACACAATAGAAACGTCAGCTTCTAGTCAGCACTGCCACTGTCCTGCTGTTAGCACCAGAACGGCAGTTAGGTCTGAATGAAATCCTGTCTGTCTCATGTGAAGTTTGTCTGTTTTTGTGGCTCATGCGCAGCTGTAATCTTACAGTAGGTGCTGAGAGACCCGGTCATCATACAAGCACTGCAGGAATATCCTCTCCGCTGGTTCTCTGATCTAAAGATAGGCTTGTCTATTCTAAATGAGCAAAGAAGCTCTGGTGATCAGACTTTAGGTGTATGACTTCCTTTTGTTTTGTGTAATACCTGCTGTGAATGAGTGAGTCAGAACAGGACACAGCTGAGTTTGTTTCCTGTGGGATTGTTGAAGGACATGAATTCTGATTCCGCTTCCTATGTTGTGAATCAATGTACCAAGCGGGAGAGAGATGGAGCTCAAACTCAGGACACCCGTAGCGCAACAATAAAGCTGTTTGCTAGCACTAGTTGTGTAACAGTTCATTTATAGTCACTTTTTCGGTATGGTTCAGTATGTGGTATATTTAGGAAAAATATATATTGTTAAATAAAAATAAAAATGAGAACAAATCGTTTTACTACACACAACAGCCCAAAATAAATAAAAAAGAGCAAAATAACAGTTTATTAAGGTGTTTCATGTGTATCTAACATTAGTTTTTGGTAATAAAGTAAAATGTAAAAAATGACATTGCATATTGGACTGTTTAAATTAAATATGAATCTTATTTAAAATTACAAAAGCTATTCAGTAAAAAGCAGTGAGTGATTTCCTTGTCTTTTGTTTAACATTAAAAAAGTGCTGTCTCTTTAAGAGAATGCATGGATCCAGTTTATTGATTAAACCGACTATGTCTGCTAGGGTACTTATCAAGATGGGCATTTTTACGTAACTTTTGTGTGAATTTGTCTATTCAAGCAGAAGACTTAAAAGAGAACTCAATATTTGCGTTGTGTTGAGATGCAGGTTTTTGAGTTTTAGACAGTTTTATCCTTCCAATCAGATTTTCCTACCAGGGTTTTATTTTATGTGCACGTCAATATTGCATCATATTTCTTACACTGAACAATGATATAGTAATTACTATTTGCATTACTGTAAGGGGTAGGTTTAGGGTTGGGGTAGGTGTACAGTCATGGCCAAAAGTTTTGAGAATGACACAAATATTTGTTTTTACAAAGTGTGCTGCTAAACTGCTTTTAGATCTTTGTTGTAGATCTGGGGAGTTCCCAGGCCATGGACCCAAAATTTCAACGTTTTGGTCCCCGAGCCACTTAGTTATCACTTTTGCCTTATGGCACAGTGCTCCATCGTGCTGGAAAATGCATTGTTCTTCACCAAACTGGTGTTGGATTGTTTTAAGAAGTTGCTGTTGGAGGGTGTTTTGGTACCATTCTTTATTCATGGCTGTGTTTTGTGCAAAATTGTGAGTGAGCCCACTCCCTTGGATGAGAAGCAACCCCACACATGAATGGTCTCAGGATGCTTTACTGTTGGCATGACACAGGACTGATGGTAGCGCTAACCTTTTTTTCTCCGGACAAGCCTTTTTCCGGATGCCCCAAACAATCGGAAAGAGAATATGACTTTGCCCCAGTCCTCAGCAGGCCATTCTGATGACTGGGGGCAAAGTCATATTCTCCGATGACTCCATAGACTCCATAGACTCAAGATCTAAAAGCAGTTTAGCAAACTTTGTGAAAATGAAAAGGTCCAAAAAAAAAATAAAAAAAAAATAAAGACGTAGTATGAATACTCAACAGGACAGTCACAAGCCTCCCGCTTGTGCATTTACATGTTTGGAACGACATGTATTCTTTCTAGCCACAACCCTAAACAACACATAATTACTGTATTTGCATTATCATTACACACCTAGTCGGTGCACTGTCCGCAAGTCAATCAACACCAATGGAAATCCTTCTAATATAATGATTTCATTTGGTGCTCAAGAAACAGTACTATTACAGTCTGTATACTCTGATACATTTGTTTCAGGATACTTTAATAGAAAGATTAAAAATTTACTTGGAATATTTACTTAAAATAGGAATCTTTAATAACATAAACATCTTTACTGTCACTTCTAATCAGTTTAATGAGTCCTTGCTGAACAAAACCATTTATTTAAAAATAACCTCATTGACCCCAAACTCATGAAAACTTAGTGTAGCTTGAACACATTTTTGTGTATAAATATGTGTACTTCTAACATATTTCAATATATTTAAACGCATTCCACCGGTTTTTCACCAAAATTATGCCCAGACATCTGCTGCACATAACACAGCACCGTCCCTACATGAGAAAATTCAGTACAGAGACACTAATGAAGACTGACATGAAGCTCAAAGGGCCAATCTGTCTCAGGATTGTCATGGCAAAGTTACGGATATTGACATATTAAAATGTGCACCTCAAATGTCACCTTGGACTTTCAAAATTGCAGTCATTTTAAAGATGTGAATAAATAAACCAATCAACTATGGGGAAATACGGATGAGTTGGCCTACTGTGTATTGCATTGTTGTTATTAACGGGTTGGATTCAATAGCAGCGTCATCTTGGCGGGCGGAGTGACAGCACTGAAGAGTCCGAAGGACGGGAGCAAACAGCAGCAAGCCAGTTTTATCACCATCAGCTACGCAGGTTCTGCCAATCAGCGCCACGCAGGGGATCGGCTGTCACTCACGCAGACTGACAGGGAGCTGCGCAGGGTTGACTTGGTAGCAGCTGGAGGTTTGCGATGGCGTTTGAAAGGTGCAGTGTCTGCTCCTCAGAGTCCGGCGTGCTGGTGGCTAACCCTGAAGTACCGGTGACACACATGAATGAAGCGGCTTTTAGTGAATGTCCTGTGGGAAAGCGCAGGCAGTTCATGTGGAAATTAAGCATTTAGCTTCTTTTCAGCATGGCGTGTTACCTCTACTGTAAATAATGTGACCGGTTAATCTGCATGCGTAAAAAGAAAAACCTCTCAATGAGCTCAATTACAGGAGGATGGATTTCTGCCTGATTTCAAACCAGTAAATGGTACACTCATTTACTGACAGGAGCTTTTGACCCCACACGCATTATTTCCACTCCAGTGTGGAATCTTTATCTTGACAGTAATGCCATACTAAATGATTACCATATGCATGCACCATGGTATTTACATGCTTACAAGTTGCATAGAAGATTTTCCATCCCTGTTGGAGAATCCAGCTTGGTTGGATAAAATCTGGTCTAAACTGGAGATTGTCTGGTCTAAGCTGGTAGACTGTCTTAAATCAAGAACAAACCAGCTAGTTTATTAGCTTGAAATGGGTGACCTGGTTTTTTAAGAAACTAGTACAGACCTGCTAGAAACCAGCTACCATATTTTAAAATTCAGCTGCTAGATTTTCCACTAGGGAGGGTACAGCCAGAGATTGACAGATCTACCCACTTTTTGATGTGTTTGAACCACAGGAACTATGAATGGTTTAAGTTCTAGGTCACTGGACACACTTTGTCTGACACACCCATTTTCTTGGAGTCTTGGAACTTGGAGGCTCTACTAATGTGCTGATTCAGGTGTGTTTGATTAAGGAGACATGGAAAACATGAAGTGTTGGGGGCCTCCAGGAATGTGGTTGGTAATGTCTTGGTTATGTATGTAACCCTCATTCCCTGGTGGAGGGAACGGAGATGTTATGCCGTGACGACAGACTTGGGACTTGCCTAGAGCCCTGATTCGCTCTGCTTAAGAGAAACGGCAATGAAAATTAGCAAGTGGTTAAACAATCCTGAGCCACTCACCTTTATCCAGGTATATATAGGCGACAGATACAACCACTCATTAGATTTGGTGAGGAGCCGGGAACGAGTCCCAGGTCTGTAACCTCTTGTATTTGTTGTACAGTCTGGCAAGACAATAGGGAAGTGTACCTTCTGAAAAGGGCGCTACAGAGACCACATTTGGAACCCTAGTATGGACTGCCTGAAGTGGGGCAGTACAACATCTTTGATCTTTTCTCTAAGGCAGGTCCTATCCAGGGAAGGAGAGGAAAGACTGGCAGTAGGGATGGACAGAGTAAATTGTCAAAAATAAAACACGGGTTTACCAAGGGAAACCTTATTGTGGAGGATACACATATAGGATTCCAAAAACTGGCTTAACTCGAAAATTGTAGTATATCGCGAAGGTGTTCTTTGTTGTCCAGCCCCAGCCCAGCTCTGCAAAAAGCCAAGGTGATGGCATCCACAATCCAGTGGGCCAACCTCTGCTTGGAGACAGCCTTCCCTTTCTGCTAACCTCTGTGGCAGACAAAGAGCTGCTCAGGGATTCTGAAGCTCCATGTGCGGCCCACGTATATGTGGAATGCTCTTACGGAACACCGCAATGCCAAGGCTGGATCTGCCTCCTCCGGGGGCAGTGCTTCCAGGTTCACCACCCGATCGCAAAACGGCTTGGTGGGAACCTTACGTGTGTGTCCAGTCTGGGGTGAGTGTAGGCCGGCCAGCTCGAAGGGACCTCCCTGATGTCCAGCCAGGACAATTTAGAGCTCCCCTGTGAGAGGAGGTCCTCCCTCAGAGGAGCCTCAGTCAGGGAAAAATACAGCAGGCAGGGGAGGACTCATGACATGCAAACAGATCTACCTTAGCCTCTTAGAATCGATTCCAAATTAGCTGGACAGTCTTTGGCTGGCTGGCGCCCCAGCATGCCAAGGAGGCATCTTTTGCTTGTTCTAAGAGCACCCCGGCCCATAGAAACACAAGGTCTATCCATGGGCTGAAAGTGCGACAAGTCACACTGAGTGTCTCCATGCGCCATGCCTATCTTAGGACTGCCTATCCGAGCAGTGTGACTGCAGTTGCGGATGCCATATGCCACAGGAGCCTGTGGAACGGTTTCAGTAGAACCACTGTTCTGCCTCTGAAGGAACTCAGCACTTAGGCAGTTCAGCACTGACTGTGCGCGCTCCTCTGAGAGATGCGCTATCATTCTCACCAAGTCTAACTCCACACCTAGAAAAAATTCTCTGCACTGGGGAGAGCTTGCTCTTTTCCCAGTTTCCCAGGTCCCTGTCACAACTTCTATGGTGACTGGGCCAAAATAAGCCAGTCATCAAAAAAGTTGAGGATTCTGACGGCCACTTCCCACAGCGGGGCAGGGGTGCCCTCCGCAACCTTCATAATGACCCGCGAAGACAGGGTGAGCCCAAAGGGGAGGACTCTGTACTGCCATGCTCGACCTTCAAGTGCAAACCACAGAAATGGTCTGTGTCTTGGAAGAATCAAAACATGGAAGTATGCATCCTTCAGATCAATCACTGCAAACCAAACCTGAGGCAGAAAGCACTTGACAATGCGTTTGTGCCTGAGCATTTTGAATGGAAGCTTGCGTGATTCAAAATGTGCAAGTCCAGGATCGGTCTATAGGAACTTCCAGTACATAACTGTAAGCTGATTGGCCAAACACATAAGAAACACCAGCTACCTGGCATTGTTAAAAAGCTATGTAAAAATACTTACTCCATGAACATAGAAAACACCAATAACAGCATTTACCTGTTGTCTGCTGTGTTGTGTTCTTTTCTCAACCTCAATATGTAACACTGCAAGTCATAAGAAATTTTGTCTCTTAGCCCAACTTTTTGATCTTTTAGGGTGTACTGACACTAGGCAGTCTGAACCATGCCCGAGTGCGTTTGACCACCAAAGAGCGGTTTGTTTGACTAGTGTGAGTGCTCCAAAACGTGCCCGGGCAGGGTACGTTTAGCCGTCCCTGGCCCGGTTGGAAGAGGTGTGCCAGAGCACGGTTCAGTTGGACTCGGACGCGGTCACATGTAGTGTGAGCGTTAACCGTGTTGGAGCACGGAACAGGGCGCGCGACATCATGTTTTTGCGCCGCTCCAAAACAAACATATCGGAGAAAGGCTCGCTTCGGTCTATGGCAGAGGTTCAAGTGCAGTTTTTTTTTGCTTTAATGCAGGCTATGCGAGGTAACTTTAAAGAAGCTGGTTTGCAACATTGTAGGAAGGTATTAAATGTTATGTTTTTCTATTTTGGATTTATAATTGATTTAAAAATGTTGAATTTATTTTTCTAAAGACTGCAATACGCTACACAAATTTTCAAATCTGTCCAGATCATACACTTACTGACTCTGTAAATAGTGACGAAGGAAAACTAGGCATAATACACTACCGGACTTTAAAGTTATTCTGATCACAACAAACTCATGCATAAATGTGTGCCTTGTTGCTAGGAGACGCATGACAAATGAAAACAAATGTGTTCTAAAACTGGCTAAAACTATCAAAAAAATGTTATATCCTCCGACTAGATAGAATCAAAGTCTGTGACCATCCTATACTTCACGATTTTCTGTCAGCTCTGTTTTTCCTCAACTAGCATCAACTTCTACATATCTATGTTAACAATTTTAATCTGTTGTGAAATTTTTCTCACCCAAACCTCCTAATGGTGTGGATTTCAACTATGAAAATTTGCTGAGCAACAGGAAATGTGACTGCACCTTTATTGTTTTCCTTCTCTCTTCTTTATTGTTGATCTCACCATGAAAATTATCATCTCTACCAGAAGAACAGATGTGTGATGAAAAAAGGAGCTGATATAATGTGTGAGTTTCTCTGGGAGAAGTGCTCGGCCCCAAAAAGCTCCCAGCCTAAGCCACTGTCTGCTACTCAGAATAAATCATTAATTGGATTGGAAGTCCCTTACAAATAAACAAACACATAACAGTTCTCCTCCACCATGTCCTATGTTCTTCTGGCACCCAGAAGGTTTCTCTTTTGTTACAAAAGTTTCTGGTCTTAACTTAGGCGGTGGTCTGAAGGGAGTCAAATGGCTCACTTGGGCTCAAACACACACTCATGATGAATGGGTATAGAGCTAATTTGGATGCTTTCTTTCCATTAATTAGTTCCAAGCATTCCTCTGTCTCTAGCTCCCCAGAGAAGCATTTGATTCACAAACAGTCATTACAGCTGTAATCAGCTATTTTCTCTCTAAAAACACTCTTTGTTTTAAGATGCTATGGATAATTTCAGCAGGCAGAGTTTTTGTCATTAAAGTAATCCTGAATCAAGTATAATTTCATGAATGAATATGTTCCAACGATTGACATTTTCCTCAGCTTTCCCTGAGCTCTTTGTACTGCTTTCTGCTGAACTTCAAACACACACAGTCCTGTTACCGTGACATGCAGTCATCCATAGACTTAGACTGCCCCCTAGTGACTCATTCCTTAATGAATGAACATCTTTTCTTGCAAGTATCAGGAAAGACTCTGCAAATAGCCTGCTGATTACTTTTTGTGAGAGAATACTATTGTTCAAAAGTTTGGGATCTTCTTCTGTATTTCATTTTATTTATTCATTAATCTTTTTAAGGAAGGATACATTGCTTTGATAAAAAGTAAAAGCTTTATTAATATTAAGCAGCACAACTGTTTTCAACATTGCTGATATTTCCAAATATGACTGTTTATTACTGTATTTTCATCAAATCAATGCAGGTTTGGTGCGAATAAGAGACTTTCAAAAACATTTAAACACCAAACTTAATGTATTCTTCTTCTGTTCAAACGTTTGAGATCATCGTGAAATATTATTGGAATTTAAAATAGTGGGTTTCGGTTCTTTTTAAAAAATGTATCTTATTTATCATCATTACTCCAGTCATCAGTATCACATGATCCTACAGAAAACATTCTAATATGCTGATTTATTTATTTTTCTTTTTTTAAGATACTTAATATATAAGATAAATAGAAGGTTAAAAGAAATGCATGTATTTAAAATCTGAAATGCTTTGTAACAATATACAACACTCTTCTGAAAGTTAGAATTTCTGAAAAGTTACATTTTTTTGTAACAAATGCATACTTTTATTCAGCAAGGATGTCTTAAATTAATGCAAACTGACAGTAAAGCCTTTTAAACACTATTGTTAGAAAATATATCTATTTTGAATTAAATTTTTTTTTTAACTTTTATAACAAATTCTGAAAAAAGCATCATCTTCCAACAAAATATAAAGTAGCACAACGCTTGTTTCCAGCGTTGATAATATATCAGCATATTAGAATGATTTCTGTGACATGAGACAATGAAGACTGATGATGCATAAAATTCAGCTTAGCGTCACAGAAATAAATTATATTTCAATGTACCTTTAAATAGAAAATCACTATTTTATATTACAATAATATTTCACAATGTTACTGTTGTTTTTTCTGTATTTTTGATAAAATAAATGCAGCCTTGAAGAGCAGAAGAGAATTCTGTTAAAAACATCACGGATCCCAAACCTTGGAATGCCAGTGTATACATTATACTGGGAAACATGGTGTAGAAACAAGATTTTGCTTACAAATTGCTCAAATAATTAAAGAAATGCAAGTAACATTAAACTAAGTGTGGTATTTTAATTAAACAGACCTATATAGTATTATGTAGTATTATCTTCTAAAACACACAATGATTTTTTTTAATTTACAACTTAAACAAGTTAAAAAGTGTTCTTATTAGTTTAATTTTCAAAGGTCTTGGCCCGTTAGTTTACAAAACTAAAGCATGACAGTAACAGAGACCTTTTTCAGCATGACCAGCATTCAACCGCTTCCAGAGAAAATGCTCTTGGTCTAGTGAATGACCTTTTTAACTACTCCTGTGAAGGTGGTTTACTTTTTATCACCTAATGTAATCTGAGATTGGACATCCATGCTGCCATTTTCTGTCTATACAATGACATTCGCACTGCAGATGTACGATTGCAATCACGACCGAATGGCCATTTGACTGAGATAGATGTATTTCCTTTCTCCATTCTGATGCAGTCCAAATTGAATGTGTTAATAAGAAGAGATCTTATCTGCTTGTATTGCGCAGGGACGTGTAGGACGGTTCACGGACTCCTGACAGGAAGGCCCATTGTTTTCGGCCACACCACAAGACGTGATGAGATCGTATCCAGTCCTGTGTCCTGTGTGAACTCTGCACGAGTGCCAGGAGTGCGTTCGGTGTTATCTGCGACAGACTGCTGTTTCTACAGGACGAGAATGTGAGGTTAGTGTAGGTGGAGCAGCAGAAACAGAGAACAAACACCTGAGCTGACTGTTTTCTTCATGCGAGGGAATATGGATTTGATCTTGACAGACTTCATGTTCATGTCTGTTTCGGTTAGACCACAAAGGCAGATAAAAGACAAGGCACTGGGGCAGACAGGGATGGTTTCACTTTTTCTGGCTGGGTTTATTGATCATTGGACATCATGCAGAGCTCAACATCTTAGGCTGTTTAGAGAGCCCCTTTCTGAGAGGTGGGGGCAGAGTCTGTTTTTTTGCTTCTAGTAACCACAAATGCTCCTGCAGGAATTCCCGATGTGATCCTGTCTGGATCAGGGCTGTACACACACATTCTTCCATTCGCTGTTATAAGACCACAAACACCTATATCGCATGTCCATTTTATAGGTGCGTTCATGAGAATTATCTTGAATATGAGGAAATGCAAAATGCATTTACGTCCTTGTAGAACACGCCATTAAAAAATTTTGTAGTTACAATCTGATCTCTGAAATGTCATAATGGCGCAGGTTTAGTTCTGTGATATTAAACATATAATACAGTCAAGAGTTACTATTCAAACTATTCATTTTTGCTCATTTTATTGTGCTTATTAAATAGATTACACTGATTCACTGTGTTGCAACACATAAAAAAATCACTTGGAAAAGTCACGTCATTCCCAGAACATCACATCTCTGGTTGTCATCTAGTAATTATGGTAATTATGACATGCCATGAAACACCTTTCATGATGAGTCACCTTTTAAGGATGACAATTTAGCTGTCGTGTACATTCTCTAACAGTGGTTCTCAAACTTTTCAAGGCAAGTAACTTATTTAATCCTAATATAATATGTTATTTTACCATATTTATTTAGTCAGAGCTGGGTAGTAACTTACTGATTACATGTAACCTGGATTACATAACAAGATTCCAAAAAAATAAACAATTGTAATTAATGAAATTATATTTTACAATACTCGTAGTCAGACTGCAGTTAGTTTTCATTGATTACATGAATACATATTATCCACACAATAATGATAAATTATTCATATTTTTTCTCTAATTCCTCTTTTTCATATTTTAAATGTTCCTTTCCAAAATAGCCTGCCACTTATAGTCTTGTATAAGTCTTCCAGTTCTGTTAGTCATTATTCGGATACAGCATACTCTAAATTTACAAAAATTATCGGATCAACATATTACTTTTTTGTTTTAATGATCGCTCAATTGGCTATTTATGTATTACAATATGTATTATTATAAATATTAAATATATTTTAATTGCATTTGTCAAGATAACCATTTAAAACCCTAATAATTATCTATAATTATTATTAATAATAGTAATAATAATTATTATGATCTAATAACAATAATAATAATCTTGAGCAGATGTGAAAAGGGAATATAAATTTTTTTTATGTACATTACAAGTATCGTAAAATCTAAATTCACTAGTAGCAATTGATTTTAGTATTTTATTATTTTATCTTTACTTTCGTAGTACTTTAACATTGGACATTTATCAGTTAGTGGCCATAATGTGAAAATTATTTGCTTATCGATATCGACAAGCAGATGAAAAACGTAGCCTATGCATCTGAGACGTCCATGCACAATAAAAAATAATGAATGTAAAAATGAATATAGATGAGGATTTCAATAAAACCACAAATGACAAAATGTTAATTTGTTATTGAGTCTTGATACATACAACTTCAATCTGTTCAACCTGAACATATATGAAATGAGTGGCTTTTCTTCTCCGCGTGATTGTGTGGTAGCCCAACAGGTGCCCGTTGGACAGTTGAATAATTTAATAAAAGTCCGTGAAAGACTCTGTTGTACCAATGACTGTGCTTGAGGTGAGAATTTGAGAGAACATATACTGTACAGATGTGAAAAAGAAAGAGAAAAAATGATTTCGGAATAGATGGAGTGATTGAGATCGAATAAACTTGATCCTCTTTTGTGTCCTGCACAGAATCGAAAACACCAATCATTTCTCTGGGTGGCTCAAGTCATTCTCCCCACCGGACTCCCTTGGATTAAATTGATTTTTACCTCCTTTTTTTCCACCCTCCCTTCTCCCTAAAATTGCAATTTGCTGGTTCAGATGGATTACAAAGAGGAAAATCACCACTGGAGAGAGACAGGATCCACGCTTTCCCACTAGGCACAGCAATAAGAACTGGAGCGCACAACAAAGAGTTGAGCGAAATGAGCTGCGTGATGGACAGCACACGCTCGCTCAACGGGACAAAAGCCTTCATAATGACCAGTTGACAGGCAGACAGCCATTACAGCACACACAAAGCAGTGATAAGATAAAACAGATCTGTAACTGTCTTGTCATAGAAACCGGCCCATTGTGGGCTGGAAATGATAAGATTTCTTCTCCCGCTACTCTCCACTCATCCTCACCCTCGACACCCGCACACGAATGCAGTTTTTCTGTTTTTTCACCCTTCTTTTGTGTGGCTTGGGGGAAGGCAGCTGCTTTTCTTTTCTCCTTCCTCCCATGTGGGAAAAGAAAGAGCGTGGATTGAAATAGCGCGCAGAAATAGAAACGGTCCTTAAACTGCTTTTACAAAAAGAGACAAAGCTGAAAGAAGAAAGTCTGTTGTTTCCTTTTCATTGTGATTACAGTATAATTCAAGATTGACTGACCATCTCCCACCTTCACGCTCCTCCTTATTTCATCCTATTTTGTGCGCTCTCAATGACAAACTAACACGAAAACACACTGACGGAGTCATTTCTACACATTGGTGGATGCTGCTGGCATCTTTGAGTCTTTAGTTGGATATTCCAACAAGACACAGTTTTATAAAGAGAATAAAAAGCCCATCTGGACAAACATGATCGTCCAAGAAAAACAGGCGGTCGTTGTCTGGCATCTTGGAAAGGTTCAGCTGCATATGCCATCAGACTGTTACTGTCAAAACCTTGGTCTGACCCGTCGCTTGATGAGTCACCTAATGGCTTTTTAACCAGCTTGCGTTCTTCGGTGGCCACACTCACATCAGCCTGGGTTGTGTTTGTATGTGCTCTTTTCACAAATCTTGTCCAAAAAGCTTCTACTTATTGGATTCAATAGGATCTTATAGGAATATTGTTTCTTTGTCTTCCTGGTCGATAGTTAACTTTAAATCTTTAGATGATAAATTTGGAATACACGATCTAAATAGAGCCATTAAACGTGCTTGTAATCCATGGAGGCCACAATACAGGTCACAGATACCATGACTGTCAGAAGTTTTTATTTTGTTCAGCTAAATAAATACAACAAAATATATGTTGAACTAAAAGAAGGCTGAAACTAGTGTGGAATACACTGCTGCAGTGCATTAATAACATGTATCCACAAGGAGGCGATACACACTTTGAAATAAGCATACAGCTGTTACGCAATACATGCAACTGGTATGATAATACACTGATAATAGAGTATCAAAACAATGCATTCACTGATCACAGGCAGAAATAGTGTACAATATTGTAAAAGAAACCACTTATAATATAATTATAAGGCAATAATATAGACTGTTACCTTAGTGTGTTAGATGTTCTTGACAATAGCTCATGTAGGCTAGTGTTGAAAATTCTAATTAGGTTTAGATTCTAAAACTCTAGTTTAGTCATGTCTAAGTGTCTTTCTCTGTTTGTCTAGATGGCTGTTTTATTCAGTCATTCTGCAGCAATTGTTGACAAATATTGCTATTTTTGTCTTTGTATTGTATTTTTATTTTGTACAGAAAAGTTTCTTGTATATTTTTGAAAATTCTTATATTTTGTCATTTTTCGTTAACTATTCTAACCCTTATTTCATTCCACTATTTATTTATTGTTAAATTGTTTTTCTTTTTTTTTAACGTTTAAGGTCACGGGCGGTCATATAAGCATTTCACTGCATATTGTACTGTGTATGACTGTGTATGGGACAAATAAAATTAGAATTTGACATAATGATAGGTAAGTGATGCTCTTCACTGCTGTTAGATGTTTTCTTTACTGAACAGAGGCTGATCATTTCTACACACAAAAAACTGTTTCCTCTTCTAAAATCTTTGACAGCCTATTCTTTGGGCAGTATATTCATAACTGTAAGTAAAGAACCTGAAAATAGTTTGCTTTCAACATCATGTTCAAAACTGAGTGCTGAAATCCATTTTGTGAGACAAAAGCAGATCACTTTAAACTGACCTTCAGAAAATCAAGCTCGCTGACATTAAAGGGACAGTCGGTCAAAATATTCTGTCATTAATTATTTAACTTCATGTCGTTTCAAACCATGACCTGATTTCTTCTGTGATGATGATGTGTGGATTTTTTTTTGGAAAGCTTTGTTTGTAAACATAAAGGAAGAGAACATTAGGAATGAATAAAGAAAGAACAACATAAGACCACAACAAGTAAGCATATGAAAAGAATAAAAGCATATTTTTCAAAATCTCAATGAGGCAAGCATTTAAACATTTAGTCTTAATGCAAAAATATAAATTTTAATAAAACAAAGAAAAAATACCTTCAATTTTATATTTTTATTATTTTCTCACATATGTGACCACATAACACACAGTTATTGTAGTTATTTGAGCTTTTGGAGTAATTTTGTTTTCATGCTATTATCTTTTGCCAGCCACTCAAAATGTCTTATTAACCATGCAGAGATGCATGGAAAACCTTGACAAACGCAAAGGAAATAGCTGAAAACTTCCCAACAGCAATGCACTATTGCACTAAAAGCAGATTGTAACAACATTGTGACAGTGATGTTCTCAGTGACAAGGATGCGCCCATTGGGCTGCTCTGTCTCCAACAGTGAAGGGCAGTGGAGCATCTACCACAGGCGCTGCTTGATCTTTAGCCCCAGCTCAAGGCTGTAGGGACTTTTTTGTCTGCAGTGTGTTTTCATCATAGGCTCCACAGAGAGGTAAATGCCCTGTAAGTCCTGCACACAACAGCAGTTGATGGGGATACGATCTTCCTGCTAATACAGAGACTCCAATTTCTCTTTTACTGTCTACAGGATGGATGTCAGGAAGGATGGCGGCGTTCTTTCAGGTCTATGAGCTTTGGCAAATGCAGCTATATGATCTAACCTGATTACAGCTTCGAAAGCTCGCCAGAGATGCTTTCTGCTAGGAATCCCCTCAGGTGTTTGGGAAGAGCACTTTTTCTTCTGGGGATAAGCTGCTCCATGAGGATGCCTGAGAAACACTTTACAGATTTGGAAAATTGATAAAACTCATCATATTGAAAAGTTGAAAAGCTTGTAGCACAAGTGATCAGCTTCAAGGCTACTGCAATAGTTTATTGATTTCAAAAATCAACTAAAACTCCTGTTACTGACACAGAATGCTCATTCATATATTAACAACACTTGACATCATCAGTAAGTCAATTAGAGCAGCTTGAGCTCTACATAACATTTACTCTATTAGGGTGACCATACGTGCCAGGATTTTTTTTTTTTGAAGTAACCATACCTCCAAAGCGTCTTTAAAGCTTCTTTAAAACATAATGAACCGATTGATCTGCACAGGTAAACAAAGCCAAAACCTAAATATTTTAGGAAAAATACAAATCCTGACCAGAACGCGCTCTGGGAAAATGGATATACTTCATGCTTTATGCTTCTCTATTACCATTATATATCATTTTTCTGTATGTGCATGTAGAGGTGTCAATGTTAACCAATGTCAGCCAATGTTAGAGCATCAATGTTAAGAACTGCTCTATGTAAGTTTTTCATGAATGAATATGCATACAGAACAAATCTTTAAAGGATTCTATTACTTAATCATGTTTTGTATGTTTTTGACTGTTGCACAACAGTGCTGTTATTTACTTTTCCCCAAATATTGTTTAGATGACAAAGAAAAAGTGGCGAGAGGCGAGACAAAATAATTTCTTATTTGTAAATTAATACAAATGTAATGTCTATATCCACTAAGTTATTTTTTACTTTTACGGTAATTTAAAAAAATATATATAAAATGGGTGGATGCTCGCGGCATGCGATATCATGTGATATGTGTTACTTTTCTCATCGTTGTCAGATTGGACCAATCACAGTCTTTTCTAATTACTTGGTTAAACATAGATGTATAGCTTAATTTGTTTTTGGGTTACCATTCCTTAGAACTAGAACTGACTTAAAATATATATTGTGAATGCACAGTTTTAGTAAAACAAAAATGCGGTTTAGCGAGGAATATGCTTTTCTGAGCCGCCGAGCGCCCCCATGAGGAATCTTGTCTTTGTTTTTTTATTTGCTACACCACGAGAACTATTCTTTCACAACACCTAACAGAGTAAAACGGCCTTTTCAGTGTTTAAAAGCGTCAGCGTTTTCATTTAACATCCGAGCCACATGACCACAATCTATCAGTCATGTGAACGCTGCCCATACGACACGCGGACAGCGTTTCCCGTTTTGCAGCTGAATACAGACGGTCGGTATAATCATTAGAAATCCGTGCACACACATGCACTTTTAAACCCTTGCAAATTGATAGACTGCAGTACACTTCAATGGAATAATGCATTCAGATTGTATGTTTAAGTGCCTATTTTTTTATACGAAGTCAAACAATGGCTAACAAGTACTCTAAAAGACACATGAAACAACAGAGGGCTCTGGGAAATGAAACTGAGCAAGCATCACTTGCACTGAATGTAGAGGTAAGAATGACAATCACTGAAAATCACTTCAGTGTCGGTACATTTCTCAGGAAGTTTATTGGAAGGATCTATTACACCTGAGTGTCTTTTTATGTTCTTTTTTTATTTTTCTATTCATCAGAAGCCAAGACAAGGCCAAGTGGATGTGGTCTCTGGGTCAGCATGGCAGGGCTTCAGGAGGAAAGTGTGTCTGCTGGTGCCTTACATGTGGCCCAGGGGAAGTGTGAGACTGCAGGCTCTGGTGATTCTGTGCGTTGGGCTGCTTGGACTTGAGAGGGTCATTAATGTGTTTGTACCCATTTACAGCAGAAATATAGGTGAGACTCATCTGTGCTTTTAGAATTCTCCCAAATCAATTTCATACACATGGGTGCAGCATATATTAAATCAACAGCAGGGCCAAAAATACCTAAGTATTATATATCTTAGCACTTATTCAGACAGCACAGCAGCTGTATTCTATTCACTGTGTAAAAGGTGAAAGTTTATATAGTGTTTTTAAATGAGAAATCACCTATTGACTTTAAAGGACTTTTTCACGATTTTTTGATAAATAGTCATAGAAAGGAACATAAGTTATATGAAATGGAAATGTATTTGCAATTAAATTATTTATTTGCTTTACTTCCACTGTTTAATGCATAATCTGCAGAATGAAAGTATTAATATCTTAAAAAACAAATCCCGTTGACTGAAACATTTCAATAAAGAGTCCAGCCGCCTGTTATTGAAATGTGCTCCAGCAAAAAAAGATGGAAAATAGGTTCTAGTAAAAAGTTTTTACTGAAATATTGGTATTAAATATTGTTTAGGTAAGTGGTTCAGAGAAAAGAAATCTGAAGGTAAAAGAAAATACCCCTGAAAGTAATTTAAAAGGTTAAGATCTGGCTCTTTAATAAAAATAAATAAAATAAAAAAAAACAAAAGATTTGCGTTGCCACTTATGACCAGTAGAGGACAGCAGCTTTCAACATTTGCCCTGGTACCTGGGAAGGTGAGAGATGCAACACCAACAATTTTTTCTTGTAGTGTAGATCAGATGCTTTTTTTGTTTTTGTGAAGGAATTAGTTTGCAGTTAAAATGCATGAATCTGTGCCAAGGTCCTTTAATTGGTTTAAAAAAGATAACCTAAAATTCATCTGATGTAGAAGTTTTATTGTTCGAACTATATATAAAGTCAGTTTTTAATCAAGTCAAGCGTGTATGTGTGGGAGTGTTCTTGTGAAGTCGGATCGCCCCTCCCTAGGCAGTTTCTCAGCCCGTTGTTGTTGTGGGCCAGCTGGATGGGTGAGCAGCCCCCAAAACCTCTCAGAGAAGTCAAAGCCTTTGGTTCACATAAGCCAAGAAGTATCGAACTTTTACAAAAGAAACGTGGGACAAAACCCAACTATGCTAATATCTACTGTGGCTCAAGACTTTGTTTCCGCCCTTCATTCTCTGCCTCTTTTTTTTCTACTTTTACCCCATTTTTGAAATTCCCGTCTTGATTCATTTATTCATTCATGCTCTTATCTTTTAAGCGTACGTTGTTCATTTGATCTCTTCCTGGAGTTGGTGGTGTGTATGTGCTTCATTATCAGAGACAAGTAACAGCTTTGCATTTGGAGGCACATGAAAGCGGCGGTGGGAGAAAAGTGAGCTTTTGTGTGGCAGAGAGAGATTGAGAGGGGTAATAGGGGAGGTCACCAACCCTGCCAGTCACGATTAGGGGGCATTAGAGGCTTTTAGCCGAGTTAACACGCTGGTACAAGGGCCTTTTTGTCCGCAGCTCTCTCTGCCCCCATGCCAAGGATAAAAATCAGCTCTCTCACCATCCATTTCTACGCCCCCAGCTCAACAGAGAGGAAGAGAGTTTTTGCTTTTGCCCTTGGCATTTTCTTA
This sequence comes from Enteromius viviparus, assembly GCA_032353835.1. Classification (NCBI taxonomy): domain Eukaryota; kingdom Metazoa; phylum Chordata; class Actinopteri; order Cypriniformes; family Cyprinidae; genus Enteromius; species Enteromius viviparus. Next base: position 3,944,841 of record JAUCNO010000943.1, on the reverse strand, counting down.
AATGTTTTGATTTTTTTTTTTCCACCTTTTCTTTCCTCATTCGATTCCGAGTGCACAATCAAAAACGGCCATGAATGTAAATGAATTAGATTGAGGATCTTTCTCAGCTCCCAGAACAGACCAGTGTGTTCTCTTCAGATACATTATGCTGTAGCTCCTGGCTCAGACTGCATCTTTTGCAGGGTTTTTTTTCCTGTTTGTTTTGTTGTGGGTTAACTTATAAGTCAGTGAGATGGCACGTTTGGGCAGCTGTTAAATTTTGGTATATTGAACTAAAGTCATGTGGTTATTCATGACTCAGGATGTTAAAGTTTATAGTCTATGTGTGATTAAAGGGAAGATGCTCTGCACACGCTCATTAATAGGAAAACAGCAGAAATGTGTTCACAGTATGTGCTTCCTACACAGAGCCTTGGGGATGTACATACAATTAAAATGATGGTTAAGCAAAAACCTTACTGTTCAAAAGTTTGAGGTCGGTAAGGTTGTTTATGTGCCTGTAAAAACATTTGTAATGACTGTAGATCTTTTAAACAGGATCGTGAAATAATACCATGTTTTTTACAAAAATATCAAGCAACACAGCTCTTGTCAGCATTGCATTGCAAAACACTATTGGTACAGTATTGGTACTTTTGAGGTGGGATACGGGTAAGAAAGTCATATACACCTATAGTAGGATGGCTTGGGGGTGAGTAAAATGCTGCAATTTTCATTTTTGAGTGAACACTTCCTTTAAGGTGTGAGGCAGTGGTTACATTACTAAAACAATTATATGTGCCAGTCGAGCCAGCACAACTAAATTTATTTACACTGTATTTTTGCATTTCTGATATTCTAGTGAACCAGCTGTCAGCGACAGAGCGCTGGAGAACCCTGGCCTTCACGGTCTGTGTTTACGTCCTCCTTAAGTTCTTGCAGGGCGGAGGGGTAGGTGAGGGTTGATATTTTAAGTAATATTGTGAGGATTCTTTTAAACACCACAGCTTGTTCTATTCCGTACAAATCATTAACTATCTCTCTTTCCCTTCAGGGACATCAGGGTTCGTCAGTAACTTGCGCAGCTTCCTGTGGACCTATGTCCAGCAGTACACCAGCCGTGTGGTGCAGGTCCGTCTTTTTGCTCACCTGCATAACCTCTCTCTTCGCTGGCATCTGGGCCGCCGCACCGGAGATGTCCTGCGCAGCATTGACCGTGGAACCTCCTCAGTCAACAACTTGTTAAGGTCTGATGTTTTAAAGATCGTGGTTAGTTTATATGCTAAGTAAAATGGTTGACAACATTTTCTTATGTTTAAATGTTCTTTGGTTTATTTTACAGCTATATTGTTTTCAGCATTGTACCCACTATTGCTGACATCATCATTGCCATCATCTATTTTGTGACGTACTTCAGTGCCTGGTTTGGCCTCATTGTTTTCATATGCATGTTGCTCTACCTCAGTAAGTGTAGCACAAACACACTTATTGTCATATTGTGGATGCCGATAGATTAAAATATTAACTTTTAATATTAAATATTAAAATATTATCACTTGGAAAGTGTTTAAAAAAACATATTTTACAACATAAATTTCTAACTTTTGATCAATTGAAAATCTAATTATGAAATAAAAGTATTCTTAAGATTTCTTAAGTAAATATTCTGGATCCTGATGTCAGTACACAGCACTGTTCTCAAGAATAGTTTCACAGTAATAATTTAGAAATTGTTACTGCATGTTTATATATGATATTATAGTCAGCAGGCACGTTTCTATGTCTAGTTCAGTTTGACGTTTGTTTTCAGCCATCACCATCATTATCACTGAGTGGAGGACCAAGTACAGGCGGGAAATGAACACACAGGACAACATTGCGAAGTCAAAAGCAGTGGACTCGCTTCTCAACTTTGAAACCGTAAGTGACAAAATGCAATAGCCGAGTGTTTTTAACAGTATGAAAATGTAAATATAACAAAATCTGTGTCTGTTCAGGTAAAGTACTATAATTCAGAGAGTTTTGAAGTCAGACGCTTTGAGGATGCTATCCTGAAATATCAGGTAATGGCCATCACTTTACATACTTGGACTTTGTAAGCTGCTGAGTGGAGAGATGCTGAGTTGGATTCTCTTTGTGTTCAGGCATGTGAATGGAAGACCAATGCTTCCCTGGCTCTCCTGAACCAAACTCAGAACCTGATTATTGGATTGGGCTTGTTGGCTGGATCCCTCCTTTGTGCATACTATGTTACAGTGAACAAGTTTCAAGTACAGTAGTGGCCAATAAAATTATGAAATCTTTTTTATTTTTATTGTTGGTATTGAGCATATTTTTGTTGTTCATGCTCTGTAATAGGTTGGCGACTATGTTCTTTTTGGAACCTACATTATTCAGCTCTACACTCCACTTAACTGGTTTGGGACATATTACAGGTAAGCTTAGAGGAGTATCAGCTGTAGCCACATTCATTCATTATTTTTCCTGCTTATATATTTACAGTTTTGGCAATTATTAAACTTTTCTGTTTGTTTTCTCTCTTATTTTGTTTTACTATTATGTTTTCACAGAATGATCCAAAGTGCATTTGTTGACATGGAGAGCATGTTTGATCTGCTAACAGAGGAAAAAGAGGTGAGTGGCCACTAGGGTTGTAATGGTTCACAAAATTCTCGGATTGGTTCTATACAATACAGTGGTGTCATGGTTTGGTACAGTTTTGATACAGCAAAAATAAAGAAATGCCTTTTTACTTTGATCAGTGGTGGAGCTATACATGACCCATCTTCTTAGTACCATATAAAACAAAAACAGCCCAGATTTGAATTATTCCAACTGCTGCAACCTATTGTCATGTAAAAGATTCATCTTTTCCTTACCTTTCATGGGCATTTTTGTACCTTTTACAAAGCCATTTTTCTAAAAGTGTGCATCACCTTTTGAGTCCATTTTTTACGTTTAATCAGTCAATGTGACATTTGGCTTGTTAACAAGCAAAGTCAGTATTGACAAAGAAGTATCTATGCAAAGCAGAGAAAACATAGATGTGAATAGCGTTTAGATGCTTACATATATTAAAGCAGCTCAGAGGGACATGTAATTGCTTTAACCTGCATATGCATAAATAATATTTAGATATTTTAAACATAGAACATTGGCAACTGATGTTTGAAATTAATTAAACATACTTTAAATAAGAAATTAAAAGTGTCAGTAGGTGCCAGCAAGTTAATACAAGTGAGTCATTTCAACTAAACCAAATAATTTAAACGATTGATTCATTCAGGATCAAAACACTGTCATGTTACTCAGAGACAAAACAGTGCTGTGACTGTGTTTGGATTTATTTTTGTTGGTAAAAATTAAGAAAAAATGGGAAATATACAATCTAAAACCTAAGCCTATTAGTTGTCATTAACTAATGAACTGTTGTAAATATCATTGGTAATCATGTTGATTTTTGGAGAGAAGAAGATGCACTGTTTTGTGATATTGATTGACTTTATGAAACTATGGTAATACTGTATATACATTTTCTGCCCCCATATCATGAATTCAATCAGGCAGTAGATGTGCACTTGCACTAGTCTAACCTAAAATAATAATATGCTGTAACTAGTCCAACGAATCATTCAGTTAGCAATGCGTGCCGAATCGAAAGCCTCATACAGAACAGTTTAATATCGTTACACTCGTAGTGGCGGCTGTTTACACTTTAAGTTATTGTGTAGTCAAGCCAAAGTTAAATCTTTTTATAAATCAGTCAATCAATTTGCACAGAACAATACTCATCTAGTCAGTTCCTAGAAGGCGCATTGCAGCCCCTCTGGACGTGCCAGTGTTGGTCTTGTGGACCAGTAAGTGTTGATTTATTGTCATGACCTCCTGCACTGACTCAAGTTACCCCCGTCCTTTGGGAACCCTCTCCCCAAAGTCACACAACCAACAGCCGGCCATTCCTCGACACTCCCAGTCCTTTAGATTCTATTCATATGCAAATAATCTTACTAAAACCCTTATTTGATCTTCACGTTTCTTTTCATATTTTCGCAAAAGCTGTCGGAGCTAATTTGCAAACTGATTCTTGAATTTGACTTGAAAGAAGCCTCAGTATTATTGCCATGCTTTCAGTTTTAATGCATTTTTTCAGGTTTGCTTAATTCACTGTCAGCCCAGTGCCATGCTTTTCTACGCATCTTCTGTGGCACATGGCAAAAATGCCCTTTCTAATTTCCAGATCCCCCTCTGCTGTAGGTAAAGGATGATGTAAATGCAGGAGACCTGTTGTTCACAGAAGGAAGGGTTGATTTCCAGAATGTGTGCTTTAGTTATACTGCTGGGTGAGTCATGCTAATGTCAGTAAGAAGTTTTTTCTGTTGTTGGAGAACAGCGTTTTTGACGTCTTTTGTTTTTGAGTTGGCATTTTTGAAATTTTGTTTCTTATTTTTTTGTCTACAGGAAAGAAATTCTCAGTCGTATTTCATTCACAGTGATGCCTGGACAGACAGTTGCACTGGTAAAAATAACATCTAAACTGTTCTTTATTATTATTGGGTACTTAAATCGAATAAGAAGGTGTGTATAAAAGCAAGATGTTCACCCCTGCTGATGTCTTATTTAACAGGTTGGCCCGTCCGGATCAGGAAAAAGCACCATCATCCGTTTGCTTTTTCGTTTTTATGACGTGCAGGGTGGCTGCATCCTCATCGATGGTCAGGACATCTCTAAGGTCAGGAAACATGACAACAGGGTTAGATGTTAAAGCTTCAAAAAAAAATTGTGTAAAATTACCAAAACAAAATTTTTTGATTTTAGAGACATTTTGTGTTCCAACATGTTCCAATTTTGTTACATTTTAATTAACATTTAGTTAGCATTCCAAATCCAAAAGACTTCTGTTCATCTTCAAAGAGCAAATGGAGATACTATTGCTGCCTCTTAAATTCTGAGGCTGTGACCTCCAGAGGTCGCATTAGAAGGCTGCACACATCATTTAAGTCAAGTCAAGTCAAGTCACTTTTATTTATATAGCGCTTTTAACAATACAGATTGTAGCAAAGCACTGAACA
>JAUCNO010000943.1:3921663-3939693 GCA_032353835.1 Enteromius viviparus | reverse complement strand
GTAACCGTAGTGTGCGTAGTTAACTATGCGAAGTGATATGGAACTGTAATGCGGTCAAGAGAGCTGCCTGGAACTACATTCGCCGTGCATTTCCCTGAAAATAATTGCACACCTCAGAACGTTTGTCAGCCAATCAGATTCAAGCATTCAACGGCCCCCGTAGTATTAGTACAGATAACCATTAGTTATTCACATGTTCATGCTTAACTGATACATAATTGTTAATCATAAATTACTATTTTATTTAGGCTTAATAATCTATAATTCGGGCCCTTAAAATGTTAAGTTAGTCATTAATTACTAGTGTGTTTTGGCTTAACTAATGCTTAATTGTGAACAAATTAACCATTAAGTAATGGTTAACTAATGCATTATTCTGACCCCCGATTCTGAAGTATTACCCAATATTTCATATGGTACTGTTAGTATCGTCACTTACTGTTGAACTCCAAGGAAGGCTAGAAGAGCAAGATCAGGCTGCTTGTTGAGTCTTAACACACAGTTCCAGTACACCTCCTCCTCTCTCTCTTTCTCTAGTGTGTAGAGAGTAAAGAGAGGAGGGTAAAGCCTCGGCAGCAACACCGGCAGGATAAGACTTGAGCTGCTCACTAACCAACTGCAGAACACACAACACAAAACTGTTATACTTTCAGAAAGTTACTAAATCTATCAATTTTTAAAGAACTGAATACTTTTATCCAGTAAAATGATCAAACGTTACAGTAAAGACATGTACAATGTTACATTTTCATTTCAAATAAATGCTGTTCCTTTGAACTTTATACTCATCAAAAATACTGAAAAAAACGATCACGGATTCCACAAAAATATACTGTTTTCAGTATGGATAATAATAATAAATACTTATTAGCAAATCAGCATATTTAATGATTTCTAAAGGATCATGTGACACTGAATACAGTGTTTTTTTTTGTTAGATCCATCTCTACATACAAACAGATCGATTTGAATAAACTGAAATTCCTGTAACGTAACTCAAAAGTGCAAAATTCAGAAATAACGAAACAGTAGTTGAGTCAGCGATGCTGTCTTACCCCTGCTGTGGTGTTTCCGAATGTGTACTGCTGTTAAGAGACTCTGTACCCTCATCTGAGGAGCTGGAACAATCCAAAATAAAACCTCCATCCTCAGGGAGACTAGGAAACAGAAACCTGCGGCATACAGTTGTAACACAAATATTTAAACAACAACATACTTATTCCTTTTAAGGTTATGAGGAACATCAAGTATGCAGCGCTCTCTCAGACTGTAATGAAATGAACAGTATTATAACATTTACTCAAGTTCATTATGTTGTTAATGAAGCAGTAAAACTAAAAGAACAACAGGACTTTCAAAACAAGTCAAATGGTTCTTACGAGCTTTGCAAAAAGCTGTGCTGGTTTTTAAAGCACTGATAACTTGTATTGATTATGAAAGTGTTACCTGACTATTTGAAATATGCGTGTTAGGTACGACTGGATCTCCTCCACTGCCTGCTGTAGGAGGCGTCTATTAGAGCCCACACCAACATAGGTCATCCTGTATACAGTCACAAGGGTCTCTAGCAGCCAGCCCAGAGGGTGATGAGGGGTATCACAGGCCTAAAGGGAGTTAGTAACAACCTCAAACTTTTGAACAGCAGTATAACTGCATTATGTAATAAATGATTAAAGCAAATGGAATGTATTTTAAATAAAAGATATATTACAATAACAAAATCAAGATTAAGAATATTTTACTGACTCTTTGTGGCAACTTCTGTCATCTATCTATCTATCTGTCTATCTCTCTCTCTCTCTCTCTTCTTTACTTTTATGTGATTTGTTTGGATTTTAATGTGTGATGGATTGTTTTTTTGAATTGTTTTATTTGTAAAATTGAATAAAGTTTGTATAAAATTCAATTCTCTCTCTTTCTCTCTCTCTCTCTCTTTCTCTCTATCTATATATGAATGAATTCCATTCTCTTCACTGAAAATCCTCTTCACACCAGTTGGTGTCATTGCAACAAACATGGCTTAGAAAAGTAAATTAGTTCTGAAAAAGCTCTAGCTTTTTGAGGGATGTTGTACAGTTGTGCAGACTTAGTGTTAATAAGCCCTTGAACATTCTCACCTTCAAGAGATACCGACGGATGTTGTTGTAGGACTCTGCAGTAACAGGGCCCACATGTTGAGGAATCACCTCAAGACTCTCCAGCATCTTAGTTTGAGATCGGCTCAGCTCCTCTGGACTATAGACAAACATACATTACTGATGACTTCCTCAAGCTCTGTTCACTCACATTCATGTGCTTACAAACAAAAAAAGCTTTGTTTTTTGTGTAACAAAGTTCCAGTTTGGTGAACTAATGAATTAGTATTTGTGATCCTGGGGTCGTATTAACATAATGTTTCTTATCTTAGGTCTTAAATTAAGATATGATATGTTAACATAGAATTTTTCACAAATTAATTTGATTTGGGATTCTTATCCTATCTTATAAAATCGCATCATATCTCTAGTAAGGAAAATTTAAGTTCCACCATCAAGTTCAACTGTCTACTCTCAGGTTTCCAAGCAATCAACACTTCACTGCTGATGAGATAAATAAAATAATAGGGGATACTTAACTTAATCACCTTTTGCAAAAAAGGGGCATAAGGCCCGTTCACACCAAGGACGAAATGTATAAAGATAACTACAGTCTCCACACCAGACAATATTATCTGTTTATACTCAGTGCACGTTGGTATGCATGGGCTGTCTGTCTCAAGTTTGTTAAAGAAGGATACGTATCGTTCATCAGCTGAAAAAAAACATTTCTGAAGGATGCAGTTTCTTTGTGCCTTTATCAAAGCCATGGACTCTGCTATTCTTTTTATAATGCCCAGTGATGCTTTTGTTGGTCTCTGTAATTCATGTTTCAGTTCCTGTGCTAACTGTAATAAGTTGTGTGTACTTATGTACTTAAGCAAAGTATTTTGCAATCAAAATGTAACACATCTTCAGGGTCAAGAGTCTTTCTATCATTCATTTTTTTTCTTGATTTTCAATTATTAATAAATGTAATACCATTGTTGCGGTTTCTGATTCTGAGATTTCTGTTTGTATCTGTGATCTCTCTGCTCCTGTATGTGTAGTCTTGTGTCTGTTTTAAGTGGGTGTGGCTTGCTAATCAGCTGGAGCTGCGGATTGGTTCTACTCTGAATCCTATCCTGATATAAGGACCGCCCCAAACACTTCGGTCGATTTGAGCTTGTACTTTGCTACTCTGCTTGTTGTATTTTTCGTCGTATTGTCTTTGAGTGTTGTACCGGAGAGAGAGTTTGAGTAAGATTGTATTTGTGTTGTTTCTGTAAATCTAAATATGAATTGACTCACCTGGTTTATCTGAACTTTTGCCTGTTTGACTACGATGTGGATTCCGATTTGGTTGCATGTAAGCTCTGTAAATATATTTTAACCTGTTAACTTTTCATACGCGGGAAGTAGGGGGTTAGACGCCATTTATTTTCATATGCCTTTTTCACTTTGTTTATTATTAAGGAGGTAGGTAAGTTAATCTGTATTTTTATTTCTATTTTTGATTCAGGTAAGTTAGCTGTAAAACAAAGTCTGTTTTGTTTATTGTTTTGGCCTTGTCTGCCCCTGAAGGAAAACCCATGTAAAGAAAAAAAAGTCAAAATAAACTATTGACAATTATCTCTCTGGTGTAAGCTCACTAATATTTTTTGTTGCGGGTAACCCCTAGAGGTGGTAACAGTTGCCCAGCGAAATTGAGCATATTTTTTTCTGTTGGCTTTCAGATCATTTTGGAATTTGTGGCAGCTGTGGGTTTGTCCTAAAGTTAAGACAGTTTTTAGTTTTTTTTGTCAAGTTAGGAGATCTCTAATAATCTTTTCCTATCTGTAGTTAAGATAGGACAACACACTTAGGAAACACTGTTCTGTAATAGCTTTTATCCTAAATGTGGTCCTAACTGAAATTACCATGGCTACCCAACAGATAAGATTAGATTTTAAAGTTAGGGTCTTTCTGTAATATGCCCCCTGGATCACTAAATTTTTTTCAATATTGATCTATTTGGTATATTGATTTATACATCAACAAACATGCATAAATTAAAAAGATTTTATCAATTAAGTTATGAACAAATAGCTTTCCATTGATGTATGGTTTGCTATAATCGGACAATATTTGGATGAGATACAACTATTTGAAAATCTGAAGATCAGGATCTGTAAATATTGCGAAAATCACTTTTAAAATTGTCCAAAAGAAGTTCTTAGCAATGCATCAAAAATTACGCTTTGATATATTTATGGTAGGAAATGTACAAAATATCTTCATGGAACATGACCTTTACTTTTGGCATAACAGAAAAATGTATAATGTTGACCAATACAATGTATATTTGGCTATTGCTACAAATAAACCCTTAATACTTATGACTGGTTCTGTGGTCCAGGGTTATACTTGTTATTCAATTAACAAAAAGAAGTTTGAGTGTAACATTAAACTATTTTTGGCAAGATCTACCGTAAGCTACAAGCCTAGAGTGATCACACCTTTATTGTTCATTGTTTTCTGTGTATGTAGTGTACATACCGATATCTCTGTTGTCTGCGTCTGGCAGTGAGGGCGATGGCAATGTTCTCCCAGGCTTTATCATGCACTCCTTCACCAGGAGTTTCACAGCCTAATCGACTCCAGCACTCATCAAACACTGCCTTCCACTTTTCTTCTGCAGGCACTGCGTGTTGACCAGCCACACTACAGACACACAAACACAGATTAAAAAAAATTGAATAATACATTAGGCCAAAGTATTATTTATTACACACTTACGGTATCATTCTTTCTATCCTCAAAGCTTCAAAGGGTTTTGTAAATGTTCCAGCCACTCTCAGACCAGCTCCCCAGTGACCGTCAAAGATCCCATCCAAAGAGTCACCATTAGGCATGAACAGAACACCCTTGACATCCATAAAACCACAGGAGGTTTAGATTCACAGAATCATGCACAAATTACAAATAGAAAAAATGGTCACATTATGTCAAAGACACCTTTCCGCACAGAGTCCAGTCCTCTGAAAACTCGCCCTCAAAGACTGTGTCATCATCACAGAGAAGAGACCCATTGCCCTACATCAGGCAAAAGACATAGTAAGTCCAATAATAGTACACACTGTATTTAGTGTGAAAACTGCTAAAAAAGTGTATATTTAACATAAGCAAATTACAGGCACTACAATGCATATAATAACATCTCGACTGACCACCATCTTGTTATTGCAGAAGTTTCCTTCATAATACAATCCAAACTGAGTTATAACGACTCCAACTCCATGACGCTGGTCATCGAGCCACATTCCCATATATTTCTCTCCACTGGGAGATAAAAAAAAAAATGAATTGTTCAAGAGAATGTCTGAAATCGTACATTTAGTTACTACAATGAACATACCTGCTGAAGTCATCACACACTCCATAGCCTGTTCTCTTTCCTTGAACCCATTGGCCCACAAACACACTACTGGAGGAAGGAGAGGCTAACTTGCCACTCCGTAACATGCCATGACCATGACACACATTGTCCCTGAATGAGCCCTCATATACTTCACCTGAAGCATACCTGCAAAAACACAACCATGACCATGGGCAATGTACAAGATGGCAACTCTAGCAATTTAGGATGTTCAGGGTCCCTCATTAACTAATATTGGTTCAAAGAGCTTTTTAATATACACATTTACATAATTATTACCAAAATGTGCCAAAGCCATGCATTTTCCCTTCCTTCCAGTGACCTTGGTAACGCTCAAATTTGTTTAAGGTTGTGTTGGGGGTCATAAAATCTCCAAATCTACAAAGAAAAGAGAAATGGGGAGAATAAAACACATATAAAGTACATTTGGAGTAGGTATGATTTCTAATGTTTTTGAAAGACCTGAGAGGCTGCATTTTTTATATCAAGATACAGAGAACAGTCATTTTGTGAAATATTATTACAATTTAAAATCACTGTTATTAGGGAAAAAAAGAAAGAATAAAAATTATCCCTGTGATATTAAAGCTTAATCTGTTTTAAAGCCACATGATCCTTCTAATATTTTGATTTAGTGTATAAACTGTCATTTATTTTATCAGGATAACAAATGAATAGAAAGATCAAAACATTTCTTCATAACAGAAGTCTTTGCAAACACTATAAATGCATTAATCTATCATTTATCTTTAACAGGGTATATACAGAACTTCTTAACTTGAATTTAATACCTTTTACTACCTTTTTAATACCTTAAAAAAAATGAATACCAGCGCATCTTAGAGCTGCAACTGTAGTGGTGTAAATGAAATGGAATAACATACTGTAGGTCATTATTCTGTAAGTCTGATGTGTAAGCAATCTAAAATAAGAGGTGGCCTGAAGTAAGCGCAGGTGTTATTAAAATAAATTAAGCTGATGCATTTAATGTTTAAAGTGAGTTAAAATTACCTTTAAAATATATTTAAAATGATGTAACACACACACATTCTTTTTGCAGTGTTTTACTGTATCATAAAAAGTGTTATTTTAACATCAGGCTTAGGGGTTGAGGGAGTTATTTAACAACAGAAACTGATTAATCAAACATAAAAAATAAACACTGCTTACTTGTCTCTGTATGAATTAAATATATGCTGATTCTTATTAAAGCTACAAAAGTTATTTAGCCAGTCTTTTATTCATTAGCAATAATCCTTTTATTTTATTTTATTTTTTTAAGGTTAATTGGTTGAGGCTCTGGTCAAACATTAGAACGAACAGCCCTGCTTTGTTTATGGTCTCAACCAGTTGCTTCTAAAAATATGGTGCAACAATAAATTTGATCATGTAAGCAGACTTATGTCGGTTTCACACTGCAGGCGTCAGCAGGGCAGAAGCGGTGTGTATGCAGAGCAAGGGCAGCTTAACTGCGGCTTGTACTGCAGTAGGCTATAGACAAGCATCTTAATTCTGTCGTTTTTTCCAGTATTCTTCTACAAACACTCTGTGCCATGTGCTTTGATTTATGTCATACCCAGCATACATTGTTATGTGACTGTCTATATTAAAGTTCACACAATAAACCTGAGCAAAGTGTGTGTATAATTGTATCAATATGTGTATAATATCAGCGCCTGTCAGGGAAAAGGATATCTCACCCTTCTCACATTTTGTATAAGAAATGTGTATACTGACCCATCCTCCATCCCATTCTTGAATGTTCCACAGTAAACTGTCCCATCTGGCCATTTCAGAGTCCCTCTATTAAGGAAAAGTACAACCAAATATACAGGTACATGTGAACCACAGTTAAATCATCAGGCACCTCAATAGATTCAAAGATGTTTTGAATTAAAAAAAAAAAAAAAAGATGTTAGGCAGGACTAGCCTGTTCCCATAAAAAATATAAATGCCTGCTTAAGTGACAGAGAGAAAATTGTTTATTGTATGGAGTGTGAATATAAGCAGTCATAATGGGCATGCACTCACTTGCCGTGAGGTTTGCCAGACAGCCAGCGGCCCTCGTAGGTTGCATCTTTGAGTCGGCCCTCTTTGCTGAAAGTGTAGATAGATGTGCGTGACACAGGAGGTTCACCTTTTTGGCTGCTTCTAGACACACGTGTCCTTCCGCTCAGGCCTAGAGCAAGCACGTCCTCAATAGCCTGGTTAATGGATCTCAGCCACTTCCCCTAGCAGAAAACCAGTGGACCTCAAAAATAACGCCAAACAGAAACACTTCTCCACCAAACTCATACTGCATCAAGAGCATTACCTTTTCCAAGGGGGATGCTGCCAGAACAACAAAGCTATCATCAGGTGTGGTCAGCTTAAGGCCATGCCTAGTAATGGCAGTCATTGGGGCAGAAATGTTTCATTGGTTGATGGGTCCATACAACAAACGCAAGACCATTTAATGAAATGTCATGTACTAAACTACATTAAAATGCAGTAAAACTGAAAATGAAAGATAAAAGATGTTAAGATGGACAACTTACTGGGCTGCACTTTCATCTGAAATAGGCTCCACCCAAAGTGTAGCAAGAGGATATACATAATGAGATGAGAACTGTAGAAAAAGAGAGAGAATTTAATCACTTGCATATAAACAAACTGCTCCCTCATCTACAGCACATTAAGAAGGGAATAAATGTAAAGCCTGCTGCAGACTCATGAAAACAGGAAATATATTAGAATAAAACAGGTTTCCCTGAAAGAAAAAAAAACACATACAGTATTAAACATTGTCAGTTCCTCAACGAGCTTTACCCACTTAGTTAAACAAACACACACCCATATAACTACATCAGAAATATGACATGCTCTCTTGCACAAAGTATACCACACCCAAGACCCAAACATATTACTACAACTACAGGCAGAAATCAACAGTTCAAAAGATCCATGTCATTTTATAAAAAGACATCTTATGAGTTGCCCTTACTATTAGTCTTAATTTCATTTCTGCCATTATTTATATACTATTATAAAAATTATTAATATTTTAAATTAGCTTTTATCTTAATATTTTCACATATTTGTTATGTGATTTTGTTCTTATTGTTTTTTTTTAATAAATATTCCCATATGCATTTATTTTTATATTAGTTTTGCAACATTTAACATTTATATTTTACTTAAATTTTTATTCAACAGCTGTAGTTTTAGTTAGCTAATAATAATAGTTTGGCTAATAACGACAGGAAGAATGTGTTGCAAATATCACAAGCAAGACTTGAACGAGCAGGCCATGTCTTCAACATACTGATTGGTTTTAAACAAGTTTAGCATTGGGCACAAAATAGTTTGTAATACATAAAGATTCCAAGTTAAAGCAAGGTTACCACTACCATCTCTGTCGCCCAATTTTTCCATTACATTTATTATAATATAGCATGACTCTACATCCATCTTTCCTCAGCACAATAATGAACTTCAATTAGAAGCAAAAAAGGGAAAAGATGTCAGCTGGTGATTCAGAAGGAATAAACGAAGAGGCCTTAGCATGGGAAACTTTCACCAGACAACAATTTCCACATTGACATTTCAGGCTTTATAATGTTTTTTTTAGTATAAACTGCTTCTGTAAAGACAGGAACACACAATACTCACAAGCTTCTTTGATGGAATAGTGCCCTGATTGAATGAAGACATAAAAAATATGAATTAAAAAAAAAAGAGTGCAATGAACATTACAGTGCGGTAAATTAAATGTGTTAAAATGAATTAACCTGTGCATGAACCAGCACATCACTGAAGAGGATGAACCAGCTGGCAGAGAATCTCCCGGCGTTCTGTAGCGTCAGAGCTTTATTACTGCTCTCACAAACCAGACGTCGAGATGGCTTACGCAGAGATTCCTGAGAAAGAGAGGGTCAGGTAAAGAGAACGGCACATATGCAGAATTATCACATGTGCACTTGAATGCACCCAGCCACATAGGTTTCCACATTAACTCAACTGAAACTTGTGTGGTCATATCACACACTGTTTAGTCTTGCAGCACGCTGAGCATTTTAACTTCATTAAAGGAAATAGTAACTAGGTCAACTCGACCACATTATACAGTGGAAGTAATATACTGTACAGTCACAAGTACTGCAGCCAAAGAGGGAAATGAACACCAGCCACACGCTCAGTAAAGACAACATAAGTGGTTGCTACTTGCATGGATCTTAGTAGGTTGTTACTACTCAAATGCATACGCTTCACACACACACACACACACACACACACACACACACACACAAGGGTGTTTCACACAAACAATTTTGTTGTATGTGTGAACGCTCAAAGCATCAGCTGTCAAAACGTCATATGCTTTTTGTGTTCACTCAACTTAAAGACATTAAGCAGCACAACTGCTTTTAATATTAAAAATTAAAAAGAAATACTTCTTAAGCATCAAATGATCATGTGACACTAAATACTTCAGTAATGGCTGCTGCAAATTCAGTGTTGCAAATGAAACATAATAGAAATAAATATAATATTTTAAATTACAATAATACAATACTTTAATTTTCGTGTATTTTTGATTAAATAGTATACATAATTTTTTTTATGATTAAATAAAGACAATTCTTTCAAAAACAATATATTACCAACCCCAAACTTCTGAACAGTAATGCACATAGTCCTTCACATACAAGCATGTTGCTATACAACAAAAACAACAGCTATGACTTGGTAGACAGCTACTGCGCATCATCAGGACTGCTACTATCTGCCTACAGTTGAATTATACAACATTCATTCACTTTCTGCAGCATACCGAATTCTTCCCTTTGAAGTTCTTCCAGAAATTGAAAGTGGCCTCAGCATCTCTTCTCTGCTTGCTGATAAGGCGAGCTAAAGCTTCATATTTAAAGCAGCCATTTTGAATCCAATCATATTCCTCAGTGTTCTAAAAAATAAAAGATTTTGTCATGCATTTTTATGCCACTTTCATTCCTTTAAAGAGCATAGTGAAAACCATTTTCTTACCACTTCAAAGCAGTGGGCTAATTTCAGAAGTAATCTGTTATACCCATGCAGGTGCTGCAAGGGCATATAAAACAAGTTGACTAACAGATCGCAGGGTGATGCATTCCTCTCCTTGGACTCCAGCAGAGTCTGTATCAACTCCAGTTTCTTCCCAAAGCATTCTCTGAAGAAAAATATCATGCATGACCAAAAACATTATTTGCATACATTATAATCATGCCCATAGATGATACATTAATAAGTATGACGACGCACTGTGAGGGCTTTAGTAATGACTGGAATCCTCCCATAACAAGAAAGTTTCCAACTGGATCGCTGTATCTGAGGATAAACATTATCACTGATGTTCTTATAGAGATGTTAAAAGATATTAACGTCTCTGAGTTTCAATACTCACTCTTTATATGTGTCCATGAAAATGTCTGTGTTCTTGATCAAGACCAGTGTTTTGATCACTTTGCCTTGCTGCAGGAAGTTGGTGAGGGATACTGAGTGCTGTCCTGTCAGATGGCAAAGCTTGCTGAAACTTCCAGCCATCTCTTGAAACAGTAACATGGAGGACTGACCCAGAGACAGGGCCAAACTTGCTACATTACAACAAAGTGGGAACAAACAATATAAAAAATATCCACAAATTTAAAACAAAATGTGCAATGAGTAAAACAACCTATGATATACCACGGGCTAGAAGGGGGTTCAGGATCTCACTCTTCATCTTACTGAGGATGCAGTAGAATTTCCTCTCTGCTGAAGCCAGTTCATGAATTGTAGCTATGAAACCCATTGCGTTATGATCAGCCAAAGCCAAACAATTCAGTCCTCCTCCAAACACTTTACTCACATAGCCAAGCTAAACAAAGGACACAACCAAATTAGAGTAAATTGTGGTTTTACATATAATACACAACCCAAAAACATTCAAATGAATGTGACCTTTAACCTATCACTGATACTTTCTGACAAAATTATGTATTCAAGTGCATCTAAAGCAGTGCAGATTTTGTCAACAATTTGAATTCAATTTTACTATATTATGTTTTAATTTTTATTTTAATATGTACATTGGTTTACAAAAAAACAAACCAAAAACATGTATTTATATAAAACGTGTGTATGTGTACATTATATATATATATATATATATATATATGAATACATGCATGCATGTATGTATACATTTAAGAATGTATATGTTTATATAATAAATATATTTCTATTTGTATGAAATTGTATATAAATACAAATTGAAAATAAATTATGAAATTGAATACAAATCTATGCACGTAAATACATGTAAATATTTACAAAATATATACTGTATGTGTGCATTCACATATACATAAACAGTACACATACATTTATTATGCAAACAAAAACTTTTTTGGATGTAATAAAATGTGATTAATCTTTAGACAAGACTAGTTTTATTTCATTTAGTTATTTGTATAAGTATAACTAAAAAGATGTTTAATATTCTAGATGTATTTTGGAAAGTCTATTTTATTATTATAATTATTATCATATTATAATTGTATTATTATATGAAATAATTTATATTATATTAATTTTATTATTATAAAATATTAATATTATTTATTTCCTTTTCTATGTTACACTTTGTGCTATGTATCATAGGTGTAATCCATGCACAACAATCTACAGTGAAGCAGGATGGCTTCAGATCATTTATTAAGTTGTGTAACACTAATAAATGTGGATATTATTTTGCTAACAGCCTACACACAGTAAAAATTAGTATCTGTATCAACATAATAAACTGCCATAGCAGTCTGTACGAACATTCATGCAGAAGGGCAGAAGGGTCGGCGTCTGGGTGTAGGTCCCAGAGAGGTGATGAGCGCTGTCAGAGCTCTCCAGCACCTGCTCTCCGCTGTAGTACAGTAAGGGCTGAAAACGGTCTCCATCAGCCAGCAGCAAAGTGTGTGTTTGCCCTGCCGCCAGGCCCCACACACGGATACCCTCAGAAACCTATCGTCACACAAAACATATTACACCTGCAAAACATACTACGAAGGTCTGCAAAAAAGGTGATTGCAAATCATCGAAAAATTACCGTGACGAGATTAGGAACTGTGCTAGGAGCATTTATACGACCCAGCTGTCCAAATTTATCACTTCCCCAGGAATAAACCTGTGAGAGAGAAGAAATACACACTGATTGTTATAAAGAAACAGGTGATAGAAGAGAACAGACAGACAAAAATGAGTTATACTATAACAATACACTAATAGTTAAACTATTAAAAATGTTTTTCGGCAATCGTTAAAAAAAAGATCTTAAAAGATCAAATGGACTTTGGACATGTTGCTTTGGCATGTAACATGCTAACTAAAAATTTTTATAAAGCAAACAATCACATTTAAATGTAATACTAGTTTTCTGATAAGATAATTATACATTAAAATGATAGAAATGAGACCCAGGCTGCTATTTTTAATATTTTTGTATGTAAATTTTTGCTATGAATCAGTCAAATGCTTTACTGAAGACTTTTGAAGACACTTTTACAGTCTTTAATCTAATGTAGAAATAGTCTAAAGTCCTGACAATCTACCTGACATTGAGCTGTCAGTGCCAATGAATGATTTGCTCCAGCAGTGATCTTGACAACTTCCTTTTTACTCAAGCTCTTGATGCAGAGAGGCTGTAATCTGTAGGAGGGAAACCAAAATATTTTTCCAGCCATGCACTGTGGTCAAGGACGTGAAAGGTTCAACATAAACAAGACAAGACAGTGTTTATGAGGGTTCTATTGTACCTGGGTAAATAGTCTCCATGACCTAGCTGACCTTCCTGGCCCCTCCCCCAAGTCCACACCTCAGTGAAGAGGGAAGGAAGGAGATTTTGGGATTCTGAGGTAGAAGAAGTAGTCATGGCACCTACTACAGCTCTTAAATGGTTAGATCGTTGACTGCCTGAAGGTGACACTGAAATTCAACAGCGTATTAAAAATTCAATAACCAACTTAATGAACTGAATTTCTACAAGTTTTAAAGGGAAATTCCACTCCAATATAATTCTTTAATCATCTACTCTGCTTCATGTTCTTTCCAAACCTAGAACCTAAGGTCACATAGGTTTAGAACAACTTGAGAGTGAGTAAATTATGACACAATGTTCACCTTTGGGTGAACTATAAATTAAAAAAATTATGTTTTGTCTCGCCAACCAATAGGACAGCAGAACTTTGGATGCAGCATTATGCAAAAGTAAAACTTTCAGATGTCATTTTTTAAAAATACCCAGTGTGCAGTCAACCATGATTCATTTCTTCTGCAAGTGAAGGTGTTTTGCATGAAAGGGGGTTACCAGGGTTTAAACAGTAGCAAGATAAGGTACATAGTATTCGGCAGGTCATATGTGACCCTGGACCACAAAACCAGGCATAAAGTAGCAAGAGTATATTTGTAGAAATAGCCAAAAATGCATAGTATGGTTCAAAATTATAGATTTTTATTTTATGTCAAAAATGTCATGTCCTTTCCTACTGTAAATATATCAAAACTTAATTTTGTATTAATTTTATTAGTAATATGCACTACTAAGAAGTTTATTTGGACAAATTTAAAGATGAGATTATTAAGATTTTTTCCACCCTTAGATTCCATATTTTCAAAGGGTTGTATCATGTAGTATTGTCCCATTATAAAAAAACATACATCAATGAAAAGCTTATTTATTCAGCCTTCAATTTTGTTTAATGTAAAAAAAAACAAAAAAAGTAAAAAATTATGACCTTATGACCTATGACTGGCTTTTTGGTACAGGGTCACATATGTTCTTATCTCAACAATATGGATGGCAAGATGAAGCCAGTTGATAAAAAAAATTACAGAAAACTAATTGTTAAGTCCTCATTGGTTTATTAATATAGCCTGAGCCTTAGACTTAACATTTTATACAAATATTTTTCAAATAAACGTTGAGGTTCACGATACCTGGAGAGAAGCCAGGTAAAGACCCTCTGCGATTACGTGCTTCAGCCTCCTCTAATGTGATGTCTGTCAGACTGGTGCTCTTCTTGCCTTGAAGAGGATCTGCTGGACAGAAGTCCCTTCCAGCTGCCTCTCCTACCTCCTCACTGGACTCGAATAAACACCCATTGCTAATCACGAGGTCACTGATGCAAACGCCTCCATCCACACTTGAGTGCTGTGAAGAATCATCAGAAGTTGAATCCAGTGTTGGTATTAAATGGAGAGAGTGTTTCCGGTTTGTGACAGTATCTGATGCACAGCGTTGTCTGTAACTGACATCAGTTCTACTCAGTACTGGTGAAGAGGGAAGTAGTGTAAGCTCATCACTTTGGTCTGATCGAAAAGGACATGTAAGTGACGACTGACGACTCGGAGGATGGGATAAAGAGGTGGCCTCGGCCTGCTCTGCAAGGGTCTGGTCAGAAATTCTTTTGAGGTAGTCTGTCAGAGCTTGCTCATCAGGGTAGGGATTGCTTTTGGTTCGTCGCAGACATGCATGTCCGGTTTCAGATACAGTAGGGACTGGTTGAGCCTCCTGGCTAGCTGTATTTTGATGAGATCCAACTGAAGAACCTGGGTCTTCGCAGATCAAGGTCAAAGGAGATACTTCAAAGTGGGGTGAGGAGTTTTTGCTTTGTGGTGTCTGAGCTGGAGAACTCTGTCCTGACCTTCGACCTTCTTTAGAATCAGTCAGTTCCACTCCGAGTGGGCAGTAATGATCATCAGAGATAATGACATGATCATCCTTGTCAGTCATGGTGTAGAGGCTCTTCTTACACTGCCCACATCTATCCTGAGCTTGCTGACCGTTGTCTGGGGGAGAAAGAATTTGAACCAGAGCCAGGCTGTGGAACCCACCACAAGCGATCTGGACCACGTATCTTCCCACAAGGTGCTCCACTTTCTGGGGTTTCCATACTGGGAATACATTGGTGACTAGTCCCAGCTGGCAGCCACTACCCCAGGCCCACACCTCGTGCTTTCTTGACAGTGCCAGGGTGTGCTGTGCTCCGCAGGCCACATTTAGGACTCGGACCAGTTGCGGAGGATGGGTTTCGCCATCCACCAAATTAACAGGAGAGGGACTGGGTACCTGGTCCACTCCAGAGACCCCACACTGGCCATGAGAGTTCTCCCCCCACATATGGATGAGGCCATCCTCCGTTACAGCACAACAGTGATAGCTGCCCGCTGACACAGAGATCACACGCTGACCGCTCAGGGCGCTCTCTATAACAGGGCCAGCAGGCTGAGATTCGACTCGTTTCCACGGCTGCTCGCCAAAACTATACACTTGCCCATCTGAGAGAGAAACATGTTTGACAATTATACAACACGGTCCAAGAGACTAAGAGATCAACCTTTTTATTTCTATCCATCTACATAATTATTAAAAGTTTTTAAGCATAATATGGTTTTCTCATATCATCTGTTTTGTTCTAAATACATTTAAATGAAACAAAAACATACTAATGTAACAAAAAAGCTAAACAATTCTTACCAAACCTTAAACAAGAACCAAGCAAAACAACCAAGCAGGACAAATGGCTGCGAGCAATGTTTTTATATCAGCTGCCAAAAATATTAATCACTGCCCACATGTATATTACATATTATTTTAATATATAATTGTTAAGGAAATAAGGGGGAAGTGAAAAAACAACAACAAAAACTAAACATATTTTAGAGGTTAGAGAGAGTTTGAAACGCAGCCATGAAAATGGAAAATGTTATAAGAATAAATAAAATTACAACATAAAAATTTTACACCTTGCAGAATCAGTAAGCTTTAATAAAAAAGATAATGATATGTACATTTTTCTTATTCTATTTAAATACCATACATTTTAATTCTGTCTTTCATAAGCTAAGATACTTGCATGTTTCCTAAAAGACAATATAAGAAATATTAGCTTGATCATCAACTTTATAAAGACGTCTCTTGCCTCATTACTTTCTTGAGCATAAATGAATGTCTGACACTTTTGCGTTTTGTTATGAGTGCCTCAATTGTCCTCATTGTGAAAAGATGGCTCTCAAAATTATACAATACTAATAAAATATTAGTATTACAGTTTTTTTGTAGATTTCTTCAAGGTGCATGTAAACTCTTGACTACATCAGTATGCGATATGTGATATGCAACAGCATGCTGAATTATGGGCTAATGTCTTCATTTACAGCTTCTGACCTTCTGTCAGCAGAAGTCCATGTAAAGTCCCCAGGGCAGCATGAAGCACTGGCCTGGACAGCAGCAGCCTCTCTGGGGTAACCCTGCCGAAATAGCCCTGCCATCTGTAGAGCACACCTCTCTTTCTAGAGCCCTCCTCTTCTCCAGAGCTGGAACAAACACGTTCATTCTTCAATGTGCATGCACAACTGAAGCAAACAGAGGAGTAAACACTCTTCAAAAGGACTTTTTGCGTTTATAACACCACGCCGGTTTGTAACGAGACGAGAGGGAATAAATAATAATGACATAAAGCACTTTCAAATAGTAACGCATAATAACATAAATAAGCCCACACCTGCTCTGTTCCTCCATCAGCATGATTTAATCCATTTCAGACTATTGTAACAGCCACTCCAGCATCTAAATGACATAAAATAGTGATTTAAATCAGACTTCACAAGCGAAAGTAACTGACACACGCCCTTGCTCTTACTTTACAAGCACTTGACTAATTAAAGCCGCCCAAAAGAGTAAATAGAAAGTAGTTACGTCCGATTAAGTTCAATATGCGTATTTACAAAGCTGTCTACACTGTTTTTAGAGAAATGCAACATCCTATAGTTAACGGAAGAATGGCTGTCCGCTCTTTATATCTAATACGTGAATGCTCGCGCTTCAACTTGACAGTAAAGCACTTTGAAGTTTGTTGTGGGAACGACGGAAAGCGCGGAGGGTCATAATAGCCTCATTGCGCAGATTTAGGAAACGCGGATGTTATCGTTATTTACATTTCTTTAAACGTGTGACAGTATAAGGAAACTTTGGACATAGTTTATTAAGTTGAAATAAAGGTCAAATGCTACTGGTTACTGTAAATGTTACTGGAATAAGTTGAAGCAACTTGCGGTTATTTAAATGTGTGTTGGTGTTTTGGTAAATTCATAGTATTATTTCAAGCAAGCCAACCAATAGGCCTAAAACTGATAAAAATGTAATTTTGTGTGTATGTTCTACCAAAACATTGTAGAAAATCATAAACAACCTATGTGATCATGTAACCTTAAATGTCCTGAACATAACACATTTTTCATTGCCTACAAAGCCTGACATATTCAGTAAAACATTAGACAATATATAATACAATAAATAGTTTGCATGTGTGTTTTTGTTTAGCATCATACATATTTCATTAATAGAGAGAATATACAAAAAACGGTCAATATTAAAGTTATTCTTACATTTAGAAACAAACCGTGAAGATTTCACAACAAAAGATGTACAATGACCTGGGGCCTGTACCATGAAGCCGGATTAGCTGGTTAGCCAGGTAAGTTTAGGATTAGTTTGCACCAATCCTGGGT
>JAUCNO010000943.1:3911118-3921563 GCA_032353835.1 Enteromius viviparus | reverse complement strand
ATTCTATTGAATGAATAGGAAATAATACGACTTTAATGCGAAAACATCACCTAACAAGTCAACGTTTTCATGTCTGACTTCTCCCTCCACGGAAATAGGATGTTGCTGGTCTTGGGTAACAGCAGGTCGCAGTAATGCATTAATTTAGTTTGGTCTCATTATTTAAATCAAGCTGCTTGAAAAAGAATTGAGTGAGACTGTAGATTTGCCGTAAATGTTTTCAGCGGTGTGAGTGGACACGACCCTAGCGTTTGAGAGAGAGGACGACTTATTTTTTTTAAATATTTTTGATACTGGACATTATTTACTTCGCAGGTTTTTCTTAGCATTCCAATTTTTCAGGATGGATAATAACACATTGTTCTGTGGTGTGACAAACTCAGAACACATATTTAATAATGACTTTATACAGACTTAATATGTTTGAAAGATTGATAGTTTCTTTTTATTATTTATTGACAATAAATATAAGTAATTATAAATAATAATAACTGATACCTTTTAACTTGTAAAAAAATTATTTGTACATTTTTTGTATTTTTAATAGCTATCTATCTGTAAAATGTGTCCGTATGTCTATAATTTATATTATTTTAATATAAATTATACATTCCATAAACTAAAATTATCTTATTTTTTTCTTTATTTCAGTTAACATTAATTTAGGCCTATTTGTGTTTAAGAAAGTTTCTTTCTTTCTTTCTTTCTTTCTTTCTTTCTTTCTTTCTTTCTTTCCCTTTTATGGTTTTAGTTTTAGTCTTAATTTTAGCTAAACATAATAAACCTGCCCGAGGCGCAAACATTATATCCAGATATATACAGTAAGAGGTTCTGGAAAAATAATCAATATCATTAGAAATGTCTTTCTTTAAAGTCATGTCAGAACAGAGTGGATCAATCTCACATTGAGAATTAAAATGTGTTTTGTGTGTACTTCCTGCATGGCTGATTTGTCCTCTAAAATTGTTTATGACCTTAAGATCAAAGATGCTTTCTTTGTATCTCATTAAAAAGCCAATATTTTTTGGCCCAGCTGTAAATGTTGTGTAACATAAAATTATTGAACTCTATCTGAATGATTTTAAATGCTATTTCATCCCTGCTGAGAAAAAAACACTTAATAAATCAGCCTTTTGATGATAGAAAGGCTTTGTTCACATTTTATCTGGTTAGAGTGACTAACCAAAAGGATTGTTGGTTTATAAGACTATGGCTAAAAATGGAAAATTCTATTACACTTTCCCTTTGGTTCTAATTATTAATTAGAAATTAATATTATTAATAAAGTAAATTAAACAAACAATATAATACATCAAAGCATATTATCATTTATTATCATTATCATCAAATTGGAATATTTTGACAATTCTATACAATTAAGTTTAGTCAAGGTTTAAAGTGTTTTTAATTGGCCTTTATTTCTTAAACTGCTGAATGTTTGAATGAAAGAATGTAGTTTCCAAAGAAATCTTGGTGAAATTATGCAGTATTCACAGTATCGACAATAAATGACACACACACACACACACACAGCTTTTTTCATGTATTTCTCTGTAATGTTCTAATTTGGATCTTTGTAAATAACTGGCTGGTGCAATTAATGTGTGCTTAGCAGCAAGTATAGGTAGGTTTTATTTCATTTACTTTATAGGTAAACCCTCCGCATACCTTAAAAATATCAAAGATATAATATTTATATATATATATAGTATTCTATAAAGCAGTTTCCTGAAAGGCAATTATACTAAACCCAAAATTGCAGTATTTAAAAGAAAAGACTTCATGTTTCAGTCAAGTTGAATGTCAGCTTTCAGCTTTCAGCTTTCTTTGCTTCCAGCTGACAGCTTTCTTTGCTTCCCGGTAAGAAACTGTAACACAGAAACAGGCTTTAATAAACTTTCTGAGCTATTTTAAAACCACAAAACTCACACAATGAATAAAAAAATACTGCAGGTCTTTCATAAGATTTTCTTCATTTCAGGAAAACTTTGCACACATACTACACTGTTATGGAAGTATGGAAAAATAATGCATGTTGATTTTTAGTTTATTTGGCGTAACTACATTTGGAGCTCATAAATTGTATAAAAGAGAGCATAGCAGTTGCTAGAAAATGACTTTAGATGCAGTTTGCCAATCAAAATCCTGTACAGCTTAACCATGGCCAATTTCAGATTCAAACAAAAAACAAGCCTGGCCTTAACCCAAAGCTATATAGAAGCTCCACAAGGCCATTCTGCCATTCCTCCTTGCAGATCCTCTCCAGTTCTGTCAGGTTGGATGGTAAACGTTGGTGGACATTTTTAGGCCTTTCTAAAGATGCTCAATTGGGTTTAAATCAGGTCTCTGGCTGGGCCATTCAAGAACAATCACGGAGTTGTTGTGAAGCCACTCCTTCGTTATTTTAGCTGTGTGCTTAGGGTCATTGTCTTGTTGGAAGGTAAACCTTTGGGCCCAGAGGTCCTTGGCTTAGGTTCTTCATTTGATCTTATACAAATCTCATGATCTGATCAAATCCTTAGATCAACATCCAAGTTTACCATTACCCATTATTACAGGAGACCATCAGATGACAAAAAACAATCAAACAGTTAAAAGTAAACAACAAAGATGCTCACATCATTCCAAAGCAAGACCTTCATTTATCACAGCTGGACATTCATCATCTGGGTCTATCAGTGAAGAGACTTTGCATATAATTTTGGGATGTTCTTTGTTTCAGTGCCAAAGCTGAAACTCATTGGGAACGCCAACCCTGAGGTGGACAAGGTTAAACACAAAGAAATGGAGAAAAAGAGAGCCTTGGACTTAAAGGGATAGTTCACACAAAAATTAAAATTCTGTCATTAATTTCTCACTCTCTTGTAAATCCAAACTTCTAGGACCATCGTTCATCTTCAGAACCAAAATTTAGATATTACTGATCAGAGCTTTCAGATGCTGCATAGACAGCAACACAACATCCACAATCAAGACTCAGAAAGTTAGTGAGGTTGTATGATACACTGGATAAAATTGAGAATAAACAACTTAAGTATTCAGCTTCACAACTGACAAGACTATGTAAATTGCTTAAGCTAAATGTAGGTGAAGGGTGAAGAACCAGTGATGAACGTAAAACAAGCATTCTTCACTCGTCTCGTCTGGTCACGCACATCGCAGTAAGAAGGTGTGAACCGTGGCGCTAGAGAGCACGACAATAAGCGGCGTCCTGGTCCTGTAGAGAGTGAAGAGAGGGGAACAAGGGGGTGGGTGGGGAGTGACCCCTAACAGACCTGCGTAAGCTGACCCGAGCCGGGAGAGTCCGTCGGCGTTGGCGTTTTGTGATCCGGCTCGGTGTCGCACGTCAAAGTGGAAGTCCTGGAGCGTCAGGAACCATCTGGTCACCCGGGCATTGGTGTCTTTCGCCCGGGCCATCCACTGTAAGGGGGCATGATCTGTATATAAAATAAACTTGCGGCCAAGTAAGTAGTACCTGAGCTCCAGGACTGCCCACTTGACGGCGAGGGCTTCCTTCTCCACGGCTGCGTAGTTCTTTTCCGCCGGGGTCAGCTTACGGCTGATGTAGACGACCGGATGCTCTTCTCCCCGATGTTCCTGGGAGAGAACGGCTCCGAGTCCCGAATCGGAGGCATCGGTCTGCACCAGGAAGGGGCGGTTGAAATCCGGGGCGTGGAGGACCGGCTCCGCGGTCAGTGCCTTCTTCAGCGCTTGGAACGCCCCTTCAGCTTCATCTGTCCATCGAACTCGCTCTGGATGCCCCTTCCTGGTCAGGTCTGAAAGAGGGGCAGCTATGGAGGAGAAGCTGGGGATAAAGCAGCGATAGTAACCAGCCAACCCCAAAAATGCACGTACCTGGGCTTTTGTAGTGGGCTGCACTGCTTCTCGTACGGCTTGAACTTTGTCATCCTGTGGTTTTACGAGTCCTCTTCCGATCACAAAGCCCAGGTACTTCACTTCCGTCTTCGCTAGGTGACACTTGCGGGGGTTGGCGGTGAGTCCAGCCCTCCTGAGCTCAGAAAGAACCCTCCGCAGCCGCTCTAGATGGTCCTCCCATGCCTCGGAGTGGATGACGACGTCATCGATGTACGCCGCAGCGTATTCCTTGTGGGGCCGGAGGACAATATCCATGAGCCGCTGGAACGTGGCTGGTGCCCCGTGCAGCCCGAAGGGGAGGGTCCGGTAGTGCCAGTGTCCGGACGGGGTAGAGAAGGCCGTTTTAAGCTTGGAGTCTTCGGCGAGAGGCACTTGCCAGTACCCTTTTGTGAGGTCTAAAGTGGTGATGAACCGGGCCCTCCCCAACCGCTCCAGCAGCTCGTCCACCCGAGGCATGGGGTATCCGTCGAACTGTGAGACGTCATTCAGCTTCCGGTAGTCGTTGCAAAAGCGGAGAGTTCCATCTGGCTTCGGGACCAGGACTATCGGGCTGGACCATGGGCTTCTAGATGGTTCAATTACCCCCAGCTTCAGCATTTGTTGGACCTCTGCCTCCACAGCTTGCCGACGGGCCTCGGGGATTCGGTAGGGCCGCTGCCTGACGATGACTCCCGGGTCCGTGATAATATGATGGTGGATGACGTCCGTATGGCCCGGGGTCTCTGAGAACACATCCTGGTACTGACTGACCAGGTGTCGCAGTTCCGACTTCTGGGCGGCCGAGAGGTGGGGATCCATATCTACAACCGCGGGTTGGGACAGAGCGAGTGCTGCCACTTGGTCCCGGTCCCCGACCCATCGCTTTAGGAGGTTGATATGGTAAACCTGAGTCGCTCGTCTTCGTCCTGGCTGCCTCACTCTATAATTTACCGGTCCCAGCTGTTCCTCGACCGTATAGGGGCCTTGCCACTGGGCGAGGAATTTGCACGCCGCGCTGGGGACCAGGACCATCACTCGCTCTCCCGGCTGGAACACCCGCGGTTGGGCCGCCCGATCGTAGTGGCGCTGTTGGGCTTGTTGGGACTGGACCAAGTGTTCCCGGACTAATGGCATGACTCGGTCGATCTTACTGCGCATGTCTTTAACATGTTCCACCACGGTGCGATGGGGTGCCGGCTGCTGTTCCCAGGCTTCCTTGGCCACATCCAGCAGGCCCCGGGGCTGGCGTCCGAATAACAATTCAAAGGGTGTGAACCCAGTTGAGGCTTGTGGGACTTCGCGAATTCCGAAGAGGACGTAGGGGAGTAGCTGGTCCCAATCTTTCTTATCTTCGGACGCCACCCGCCGGAGCATTTGTTTTAGGGTTTTGTTAAACCGTTCCACGAGCCCATCCGTCTGAGGGTGATATACGGAGGTCCTGACTTGATCGACTTTCAGCAGCCGGCACCAGTCAGCCATTAGCCGGGACATGAAGGGGGTCCCCTGGTCAGTCAGGATCTCAGATGGTATACCTACGCGACTAGACAGGAGGAAAAGCTCGTGTGCAATGGCCTTGGATGTAGCTTTTCGTAGGGGAATGGCTTCAGGGTATCTAGTCGCGTAGTCGACGATCACCAGGATGTGTTCGTGGCCTCGACTGGACTTTGGCAGCGGCCCCACGAGATCCATGCCGATCCGCTCGAAGGGCACCCCGATGATGGGTAATGGTATGAGAGGGCTGGGGGGAGGCTTCTTCGGGGACGTGAGCTGACACACTGGGCACGCGGCACAAAACCTCTTCACCTCGGCTTCCAGCCCAGGCCAATGGAACCTATCTCTTATCCGTTGCGTGGTGTTTTCCGCTCCCAGATGACCAGCCATCGGATGTGAGTGTGCCAGCTCTAAAATTATTTCGGTCTTACTTTTTGGTACCACCAGGAGTCGCTTTTCCTCCCCCCTCCTCTGGGCCACGCAGTACAGTAGACCGTTGCGGACGATGAAATGCGGGAGAGGGTGAGGGGCCGGATAGATCTCCGTATCGTCAATGGATCTCACTTGTTTCCAGCAATTTTTAAGTCTCTCATCCTCTCTCTGGGCGGCTCCAAAGGCTCCCCCTCCCGTAACCTGTTGGAACACATCACAAAAGACATTAGTATTACGAGAGGGGGCCTCACCGTCTCTCCCGCTGTCCGTAGCTGTGAAGGCTGGTCTCGATCCCCGGGATGGCTGACGTCGTCTCCTTCGTGCTGGGCGGCCGGTCTGCGCTGCATCGGCGAGGGCTGCTTCGAACCCCGGCCAGTCACGTCCTAGAAGAACCGGGACCGGAAGATCGCTGACCACTCCCACTTCAACGACATCTTGCACGGCTCCGCGCCGAATTTTCACAGCTGCAGTGGGCACACTTCGGGTATCGCCGTGCACGCACATCACGGGGAGAGTATTGTTGGACACTGGCCGGGGTCCTACCACTTCCGGCCGGACGAGCGTGATACTGCTCCCTGAGTCTAATACAGCCCGGTACGAATGTCCTTGTACCTCTATAGACACTCGGGGAGCTTCCTTCGGGACTCCGCGGTGTACAGCGCAGCCGGCCATCCATCTCTTGGTGATGGGAGTCGGTGGATCGGTGGGCATGGGCTCATCCCGGGGACTCATTGGCCTTTGTACTGCGGGCCTGGTGCCCTCCGGCGAGCGCCGCTCCTGGACCACCCTCCGGGGAAATGACGGCGCTCTCTCCCCAGGTTCCCGATGGAACGCCGCGTCTGCCAGCTCCACTGCTTCCACTAAACTGCTCAGGGTCCGCGGTCCTCTCATTCCCACTGCCTGCCGGAGCGATCGGGGTAGAGCGCGCAGCATTTTGTCTATCACTACTTTCTCTACAATTTGTCCAGGATTGGCGTCTCTCTCCAGCAGCCAGTGCTCCGCGAGTCGTTTCAGCTCGGCCGCCTGCGCTCTAACTGGGAGACGAAGCTTGTAGTCCCATTCATGGAACAGTTGGGCAGCTGATGTTGAAGATAGCCCCAGGCGGCCGAGGATTTCTGCACGAAGCCGGTCGTAGTCATGCAAATGCTCGGCAGGCAGTGAGAAATAAGCGCGCTGTGCCTCTCCTGACAGCAACGGAGCCAGAGCTTCAGCCCATCGGTCTCGGGGCCACCCTTCCGTGGTGGCTGTGGCTTCAAACATCCGCACGTAGGATTCTATATCATCGTCGGCGGTCAATTTTGGCAGCAAGCGGCATGCGGAAGCTCTGGGGTCCGGGAGAGGGACGTTTTGAGCAGCGCTGAAACGGAGCTCGGCGAGGCGATCTTCTAGCTGTTCCTGGCGTTCCGCCAGTTTTTCGAAGCATTGCTGCTGCCGAGCACTAATTTCTGTGAGCTGCCGAAGATAGTCCTGCATGACACCAGCCATAAATGCCCTTGGAACGCCTTCAAAGGCAACATGCACGATGCTTGGGAACACTGAAGTGGCATCTGTGACAGCTGAAGACTGGCTCTATATCCATGGTGGCTGAAGGCTCTGGTGTGGCAGATGTACGCACATTATTTTATGTTCGTGCTGAATAACTGCTCTGAGGGTTGACTGTTACTCAGTTCAATAGGCCGCAGCAGCGGTTTGGTCCAGGGAAGTATTTCCCTCATTCATTTTCTCCACGGGCATTTCAGAAAAGGCTCCAGTAAAGAGTTCTAAGAAGCAAAGCGCCCAGCTTTGTAATGAATCAGAGCATTTGAGTCATTCGTCATAAACTTATGAGGCACTGACTGAGGTAGTCATGTACGCTGTGCACCCTGCATTACATACCTAATTCAATATCTCTGTCTTTTAAATGTGTTTTTGTATTAGGACTTGATTATTTACACAATGACAGAGAGAACATAACAGGTTGGCAAAACTAGCTATTATTCACTGGGGACTGAGTTATCTTACACAAGGGTGTCGACTTTGCTAGTTGCTAATCCATTAAAACATATTATTAAAAGGGAAATTTAAAAATGAAGAATTAAAAAATGTAAAAGTGGCTTCTCTGATTGGTTGACTTCGACTCAAGTTAATGAGGCTCGCTTGTTTTATGAGGTGTGTATCAGACCTGAACACTATCAGTGACGGGCATCAATCCAGCGGCCCTGCGGGGACACACTATCAGTGACGGATCAATAAACGCCTCACAGTCACCACAGAACATCTACAAACAGATAAACTAAAATAATGGCGTGGAGTTTGTGAGAAGCTGGTTGCACTTACGATGCTTTTGATTAGCAACACCTGCTGAGTTTCCTGAGGGAATCTGGCAGAGACCAGACCACAACAACACAGAGACCCGTGCCAACTGAACTACGAGAGACAATCAACTGGACTTCTCTGGAATCAGAACAAAGATGCTAAACATACCACAACCTCTGCCTTCACAATGTGCTCATCTGTAGCATACATTTTGTCTGAAATCTAAGCCACATAGGAAACCAGAGAAAAATAGATTCCTTAGGAACCTGTAGGGGGAGCTGTTGATCAATCGACTGCAGGAAGAGAGAGAGAAAGAGACAGAAAACAGACAGACAAAGAGAGAGAGAGAGAGAGAGAGAGAGAGAGAGAAACACAGAGAGTGTTGTTTGGCAGGAGTTCTTGTGTTTGTGAGCAGATGGAGACTCAGGATCCCATTTATAATTAGACAAACCTGATGAAGACAAACCGATACTAGTGCATTCAGATTCTTGCACACTCGCTTATATAGCGAAAAAACTGCACATGCCATAGACCTAAAGACTTTTTTAAAATAAGCTAATTATACAGTTAGTACTGCACCGTAATAGCACACAATTTTGAGAATAAAAATTTGACATTATTTATACATTTCAAATATAAATGCAGATTTTTCAAAACAACATTTTTAAATATTTTAAAGCATATGCATTTTCCATATAGTTGGAATATTTTTTTTCTTTTGAGAATTGTGAGTTTTATTTTTATTACTTGCACCTGTGACTTTATATCACGCAAATTCTGACAGAAAATCACAACTGCAGAATGTAAACTTGCAATTGTGAGAAAAAAACCAAACTTTTTTTTTAGACTTTTTTTCTCAGAATTGCCAGTTCTGACTTAATTTCTTGTGATTGTCAGTTTAGTTCATGCATTTGTAACAAAAAGTCAGAATTGTGAAATAAAAAGTTAAAATAAAAAGTCACAATTACTTTTTTGATTAGTGGCGGAACTGGCTTCCTTGAAATCCTTTAATCAAGAGGAAGTGACATCATCTTTAAGTAAGTTATGTTCATTGTAAAATAATAATAATGTCCCAATAATCCCCATCAATTGATTGGCTGTACTCTCTCTCTCCTTTCCACCTGTAGCTGGTGTGTGGTGAGCGCACTGGCACCTTTGTCCTGTGTCCAGGTGGATGCTGCACACTGGTAGTGGTTGAGGAGAGACCCCTTCCTCCATGATTGTAAAGCGCTTTCGGTGTTTGGCAATACACGGTAAAAGCACTATATAAAAATGTGCCATTCATTCATTCATTAACATTCATCATTTGTTGTGCTTAAGATTTATCAAGCATAGCATAAGAAACACAAATAAAAAAAGGTTTATTTGTTCTTTTTTGTGTGAATAATAATACTAGATCATTTGATAACAGGAAGAGCTGACCGATTGAGTCTGAAATGGTCCATTACATCACCAATTGTATTGAAATATCGATGATAGTGCAGTCAGATAGTAAAGGTGTAAACAAAATCCAGTAACAATATTTGATTCTTTATGCTTCCAGAGGCCTACCATTCCCTGAATGAAATATGGCATAAACACATTTCCTAGTACCTTTATCCAGTTTTGCTTATGGTTTTTGAGGTCGAATGCATGTCGTGCAACCACCGTCTTCCACCAAGTGCTTAAATTCGCACCAAATTCTGAACCTCACAGATTCGTTTACCCGTGTTATCAATCTGAGCGTGTGTTTTCTCTGCGTGCCATCTGCTATAAAACACAGATGTCTGATAATGTAACAAGATGAGATTTCGAAGAACGTCGGACTGTAAATCTGCGGTGAAATGCATTTACGATGTGTGCATTATTAAATAAACTTGTGCTACAGGCAGCTGAATGGTCACCGGAGGGAAAAACGTCTGCTTCTCGCATCTAATGAGAAACACAAGATGCATTTTTACCTGCCACGATATTCACCTTCAAAATAACAATCGTTCAAACTGTCTGGCTTCACATCCGGAGATGATTTCTCAGAGTAATGCATTTAAATGTCATGTACAGCTGTAGTGACAGGAAAAGCTCTAATGATTGAATGGCATGAGATTTGAATCGTCTAATGCATCCCGAATAGACATTTCATGCCTTAAAGTCAATGTGAAATTAAAATTGACCCTATTTACTTTCTCAACGAATGCCTCTGGCCTTGTTGTGCGTGATTCATTAGTGCACATTATTTTAGTAAATCTTCATCATTTTCTCTGCTGATGTAACAGAGGCTGCTGTGGGGATGGGGGAGAATACATTTAACAAATAATATTATACCCACTGATCTATATAGAATGACTGGATAGCTCATGACGTCATAGAAGTGAAGCCACTGCGCCGCCATATTG
>JAUCNO010000943.1:3892894-3906099 GCA_032353835.1 Enteromius viviparus | reverse complement strand
TGGATGGATGGATGGATGGATGGATGGATGGATGGATGGATGGATGGATGGATGGATGGATGGATAGATAGATAGATCGATCTAGACAATATTAGGAGCCTTAAAAATGGCACAATAGGGGCAATAACCTGAAAACTGTGGCTGTTAGTACAGTATATTTGGAGCAGGGACACATTTATTTGCATTTTGTTTTGCGATTTCTTTCGAATGGATTAGAGAGGCAGAATAGCTGATTCCAGCCGTGGATGTTTATAACAGTCTTTATAACATACTAAAACTAAATTGAAAACCGTGACAATTGTAGATGCTCTTTCTGCATTAGACGCATCCCCACAGCAAGCTATTTCATAAAGCAGTGGGGACAAAATCGGCAGTGGCAAAAAAGTATAACTCCTTTGGTTGCTACTGGGAGAAAACCGTGCTCCAATCTGCATGATCCTGGGCAAGATGGGATCAATAAAAGAGCAATGAGCATTCATAGTACACTGGCTTTCTCAACAGTTTTTCAGATTTTGCTGAGGGAAATGTCATTGGGGAGACAGTGCATTGATACCAGGTTATTGAATGGCGAAGAAAGTAAAAATAGATCATTTTAATGAAAAAGAAGATGGAGACAATGCAAGGCACAGACATTAAGTATTTCATCAGGCTGTTTTATATCGGGGGGGGAAGTGTAATGGATCAGACTGCTTTACAGTCTAGATGACATCTTAACAATGATCAAACAGTAGGGTATCTGGCTCTTTACCCCCTGGGAACAAGCTGGTGGAAGAGCATGTTCTCTGTTGTCTAGTGAAAATGGTGATCTGCCGAACATCACTCTGAGTCGAGATAGGAGGTTAATGAAGCAAAATAATTCATGCACATTTCAGATTACGACTCAATCTTTTTGTACTTGAGGAAAGGCCTGACTGTGGGCTTTAATATCGGAATAGGTTTCATCGATACCTCAAAATGCCTAAAACACTTCACTTAGCATGAGTGAACAGACTGGTGTTGCAGATCATTCGTGTTGTGAAACATAGATCTATAAGGCCGGTCCATTTCAAACCAGAGAGTGAGCTGATCTAACCCTGGTGGTCTCTGGGTAAAACGGCCTATTGTTTAGAACTGGGATAACAAGACAGCAAGAAAAGCATTTGAAAATCAATACAGAATAAAAACTGCCTCTTAGAACCCTGAAAGTATGTCCAGGAGCTACCTCACTTCCAATTCGCCCTGCTGCAGCAAAGCCTGTCTGTTCTGACTTGCTCTTTGCTCTGACTATCTTTCTTTTCCCCCTTCCTCAGTGTTGAAGGCCCAGGGGGCCGAGCGGTCCAATCTTGATTCGGAACGCACTCTTATTTGTAAAGATTCCTGACAGCTTCACGCGTCTCGCCAAAGTACTGGAAATGAAGCGCATAGATGATGTACAGAGACAGTCTTTCACGGTCCCTCAGTCTTTGTTTCTGTCCCTCGTTCTCGCTCCCTCTCACTCCTGACACTTTTGCATGCGCTCAGTCTTACCTGTCAGCTCACAGCACAAAAGTTGTTCTCATCACTGTAGTCGGCCACACCGAAGATGCAGCATCTGCACTCTTGGTGGAGGAACACTGATTGATGTTCCACAGTACCACCATCATATCCTATTTAGCTCCATAGCTGCCTCTGTATAACCCCTGCATATATTACACACCACACTGGAGCAGCATATCTGACTTTGCAGAGTGTGGGTTATTCGCTGTATATAAGCACACATGATTATATGGATTTTCTTTAAAAGTTTCCCTTTTAAATGTCAATGGAATTTCTCTTGGGGCTTTTGGTCCTTCAAATGACACAACAACACAATGATATTACTTGGAAGTTGGTGGCGTTAAAGCCTAAATAGTGCTCTAGGCACACTTTGTTTTGCTCATTATATTTTTTATATAAAATGTTGTACCAGTTAGGTTCATTTTTTTACCGGTAAATCTGGGAATATGTACACTTCTTTTTTTTTTACTTCTTTTTTTCAGCAAAGACACATTGAATTGAAAAGTTTACCTTTTAAAGGCATTTAAAATTATTTTAACAAAAATATTAAGCAGCACAATTGTTTTCAACATTCATCAAATGAAATGTTTCTTAACAAGCAAGTCA
Organism: Enteromius viviparus; assembly: GCA_032353835.1. Classification (NCBI taxonomy): domain Eukaryota; kingdom Metazoa; phylum Chordata; class Actinopteri; order Cypriniformes; family Cyprinidae; genus Enteromius; species Enteromius viviparus. The sequence goes on along the minus strand of JAUCNO010000943.1, from coordinate 3,903,978 downwards.
ACATATTAGACTGATTAATGTAGGATCATTCTTTTAAAAACATTTTAAGACATCCAACTGACCCTAAACTTTTGAATGGTGGTGTACATTAAAAGGCATTTTGTCCACCTCATGTACTGAAAGAATAGTGCAGAGCTTGCAGTATGAAAGGGCTTTGTAGTCAGCCTTTGTTGCATTTAAGATTAGTGCTCTTTGCTGGGATTCCTGTACGATGTGGATTACGAGTTACAAGTATCCTGTTTATGAAGGGATTTGAAGAATTAGGGATGAAACAGAATGCTATACACGCAATGCAAATGTGCCCATTTCCCTCTCTAGCACGAATACATATGTAAATGAATGCAGTTTTGTAGAAGCCCCTTGTTATATCTACTTGCATGATATAAAGTGTGCTTGTGAAACATGCAGCATGTCAAAAGAAGGTTAAAAAGATGTTTTACAGTGCTGCTTTTGAGAAAGCAGCTATTATTCAGTTGTCTTCTCATAAAGGTTTCATTTGCAGTAAGACATACCACAACAATACGCAGCCACAAATGGAGATTATTGATTCAGTCAATTGCCATAAAATCACATCCATTTCCTGCCTATTCAGCAGTCAGCTGCATAGAGTGTGGTGAATGAAATATCCACACAAGCCCATTACCGAGCCAAAATCCGACTGGAAAAAAAGAGCACATCAGGCCATCAAGAAGAGAATAATCTAATATCTGCCTGCAATTGAAAATTCCTCCATTCAGCGAAATGTCCCTTTTTAAATTTGAGGCCCGACTAGATAGATTAACAGAGCATATTATAGTGGTAATTTGTGTGGAGAGTAAAAGCTTTACCTAGACCTATTACCAAGACAAATAGAAGGCTGATGCATTTTGTTGAAGAGGATGGTGGGGCTGGGGTGGGGGAGCAACTTGGCAGCCGGAAAAAAAGAGGGAGAAATCAAACTGCAAATAGCATTTCTTGAGCAAACAGGACTTAAAAGCCCGCTGAGTCCACCTTTGTTGATGGCCGATGATATTTTCTCTATGCAAATATGTATTATGGCGAGGTATGTACTCTGTGTCATTTCAACAGCATGCCGACTGGAGTGTGTAATTACTTTGTTTAAGAAGGGAGCTACATAAGTGTATCAAGCCATTATTTTTCCTCATTCCATACTTTATTCTTCTGTTTTTATGATGGTTAACCATGGGCAAAACATTTTAGTGCTCGGCGACGAGGGAGACGAGGAATATGTTCACTCTAGCATTATCGCCATAAAGCTCCATTTACTTTCATGAGATCCAGCGTGACAACGCGGGGCCGGACGCAGGTCGTTATAATTATATGATACATAGATGATTCCACTCAGGCTGAGAATTGCCAGCAACAGCAAAGCTGGAGAGCATGACACCCACTAGAATGAGATCATTAAATGAGATGTATTCTGGGAGGGGAACCATCTGTCTAGTGCACACTGGCTGGCTGTTTCTTCCTCCATTACTAAGGATGGGTCGCTGCCACCTAGCAAGTCTGCAGCCACTTAACATGCTAATGACTGTGTGGCTTGGGCGTACCTTTGGCATGTCTGATTTGGATGTTCAATTTGAATCAATTGTTTCTCTTTTAGACACTTCTTTTATGTGGTATCCATTGCTAATGTTAGGAGAATATTTAGCCAAGAAACTATAGCCCTAAAAATGATTAATAGTCTGTGTTTGGGGGTGCTTCAAAAATGTCCCACAAATTTGTCATCTTTGTTTATGCTTCTCTTCTATGGTTTTCTCTGCTTTGTTTTCCTGTGGAGTGAACTTGTAATAATAGTAAAGCTGTAACTATATCTTCCCCTGATTGTACCTTTAATGGGTTAGTTTTTCTTTTTCAAAAAATTCTGCAATTGTTTACTCATCCATGTCATTCCCAAACCTGTAAACCTTCCAAACATGATTCATATGGATTTTGTATATATATACAAAATCCATATGAATCATGTTGTTTAATACAAGGCTTAGTTTGCCACTCACGGTTGGGAATGCAGTTCATCTAAGGTCTAGTGGCACTTCTGAAGACATAAAAAATGTAATTGATTTAATTGAATTGTGAATGTTTATGAATTGTAAAGTGAAAAAAAATGTAACTGTGCTGCATTGATACAAACAGTTTTTGGAACACAAAAATATTTTGGTTATTTCGGACATCCAAGACCAAATCCTGAAATCTTGAAAAACTGCATTGCTGAACTTGTAAACACATTACATGAGATGCCCCTAAAATGCTTTTCATTATGCTCAAATAGAGTTAGAAAAGCCTATTTTTATGCATGAGTGCCATGATTCTATGGGAAATGGAGCTTCCAATGGCAGCTGCAGTGATGCAGTGACTTTATCAATCAGTGAGTGGCTCTTTTATTTAGAAAGCAGGACGTTCTTAAACCCTGCCACTTAAACCATGCAACTGAAAGTTCAATTGGGTCCAATCAACCACTGATGATCTGTATATCCAAATCCAAAACGATATTAAAAAAGAGTTCTGATGCTGCTTTCTGTTGTGACTTAAACATAAACATTGGTTATCTGTGTAGTTTTTTTAAATCTCTGTACACCTAATAGCAGTTCACCAACCATTTAACAAACCACTCCACAACCATGATTACTGAACTGTGAAAATCAAACTTTTTTCTTGAAGATAAAATGGACTGAAAGGAACCATCAAGTAACCCTCTGTTGGAACAGTTTCTGTGGATGCCCAAATCTAGACTGGAGATGGATTTTCACGATTAAACATTTTCATTGTTGTGAGATGAATTGTAAGATGAAACTCTTTGACCACAGAGTATCGTGTTCAGTCTGGGAGAAGAGACATGGGTCTTGGAGTTAATGCGGGACACCAGGCATTGATTAGTCTGTCTGAGCCTGGGACTGCAGCCCAAGCACAGGCTATCACTTTAGGTATTGGTTGCATCAGGGAGAGATAGTGAGTAGCTTCCTGTTTTCTTCCAGGTTGTCTTGCACTGATTTCTGTTTCTCTCCTCTTGATTTTGTCGCGGGATTGAAGGCTGACGCCTCCTTTTTGTGTTTGAATGTGATATCTCATGCTCGCTTAGCACAAAGGGCATGAGATGGGGATGGTTTCCAGCAGCATCAGGGTCATCTTCAAACAGTCACCTTCACCGCAGCATTTGACTGTATTGTTTATATCCGCAGATACCCTCCATACACGACCACAGGCATTGATCTGCTGTCGATACCAAGGAAGGCACTCAGTCCTGAACACGCTGCCATCTGATTCCCTGTGTCTTCCTCTCTCTATCTCCCCCATTACTGCACCATCAGTCTCCTGTGACCTCTGCTTATGTCGCTGGCTTTTTTTTATCATCTATTAAGCCCCAAATCCTAGATGCTGTATTGAAAATCACAAGAAGAGCTGCATCTGCGCTTAATGAAATGACATTTGAAGTGGATATTGCACAAAATCATATTCCAGTCGCAGTAACTACTCAACGGATATTTGTACAATCAATCTTCCATGCTACATGGCTGTACTCAGAGCTTGAAGTGGGAAAATATTATTTTAATATTTATACTACAGACATACAGTACATACATACATAGGTACAAGACATCAAGACGTCTGCATCAAAACATCCTCACAAAAGTGATTTTATGCCAATAGAAAAACATTAAATGCATGTAAGGTTTAAAAAAAGTGTTTGGAGAATAAAATGTTAAAATTTGGTTGAAGTAATGTTATGTTTTCATTCAGTGTAACAATATTTCTGTAAAAACTTATTCTGACTTGTACAAATTTTAACATATAAAAGAATAAGAAAGCATATTAAATTTGATTGGGTTTTGTGTTTTAAATAAGTAAAAAAAAATGTGGCAAATGTAAAAAATAAGAATAATAATTGGTATTTGGGGTAAAAATAAATAGTGTCATAAATAGTTTTTTGTTGTAAATATGCCTGACAAGACAATTTAAATTATGAATCTATTTAATTTTTCCTACCAAGTTTAAGTTGCTATCTTAAGTATTTGCTATCTTTAAATTAAATGTATTATTGGTCTTTTCGACCACCTTGCATTTTCAGATATCTGCACTAGCCATCAAAAATCACTATCGAATGACCATTATACAGTAATATATAGGCCCCTATTCATTACCTCCATTATGTGAATGGACAGAATTTCTCTAGATTAAGCTATGATATATGCAACAGCTTTAGCGATAAAAGTTAAATCTCGGGCTTGTGTGACTAACAGTCTTTGTCTAGTGGGAGCAAGAGGGCAGACTGTCTTGTCAAGCAAGAACAGAAGAGAGTGTCTACACTTTATGAGAGCTGGCGGTATCTAAGAATAATTACCTGTACTGAACAGAGTAGCCCAGAATCGCTGGTATTCTTTTCTTGTGAGTACCATCCCACTTCATGCACCGTCTGCACATCAGTAGACACATGTTGTTGCATAAGCAGGCGAAGTATATCTTTTCTTTCCCCAAGCATGTTTTTGTTGGAAAATGTATTGCCGTCAGGCATATGCCACAAGTCCCCCATCAGTGTAGCAGTTGTGCCCATTGAGATCATTTAGTGATGATGATTTCATTAACGTAGTGGTAATTGTTGTAGGAACAGATACAATGACAATTATGAAATGGATTTGTTGTGCCATGTTCGCAAGTGGGTATTTTTCCAGATCTCTTGGGGATGTCAGGTAATTGCCGCTTTACTTAGCTGCCTGGTGTAATCGCTGCCACAGCTCACAGTATATTCATAAAGGGCTGATTTGCTCTGAGCTTATGAGTGCTGCTATTTTTGTACCGACACAGGTTTCCACAATTACCATTTGGTATGTTAGAACTAGTCAACTGGACCGAATTGGAGAGAGAGAGAAAAAACATTACTGTCACAAATCATTTCAGTATTTTTGGCTTGTTTTCAGTACAAATATCTTTTAAACAAGTTTCTTTAACTTGAAGGAAAATTGCATATGATTATGCTTGTTTACAGAGAATATAATTTAAGAAGTAGTGTTGAATTAAGAGCCCCAATGGCAAATTGTTGTACTGAGGTTTATGCTTGAAACAAGTGGAAAAAAATGCCAGTGGGATAAAAACAATGATTAACTTCAATATTCTCTGAAACAAGTTATTATCTTACACAGTTCTTGTTATCATAAAACGGGACAGTGTAGACATTCAATGTAATGAGAAGCAGTAGGGTTTTCTATCCCCAAAAGGAGGTTATTTGCTGAATTCTTACTTACAAAACAGATAAATACATGAACATGAAATTTAAAGCATTAAAGTTGTTGGCTATATATAAATGATGTATAAATATTGGAAACCTAAATCATGCTGTGATTGACCAATCAGAATGTGGTATTTGAGAGTTGTGCAATCTGTATTGTTTTATAAATGTTTAGATATGTTTACTGGCAAACCGAATAAAAATAGCCTAGAGATGAGATAAATATTTTCTGCAGTACATTGATTCCATAGCTTCACTTTATTTAGTTCCTTCTGATGAAGAGAAGTGAAAGATCATAATATAAGTGCTATTTGAATCGGGTTGTGAAATTATATGTGCCACTGTAGTGCACACAGTTGATCATCTTGCGTATTGAATTCTTCTAAGTGCTTTTACTCTCCAGTCAATTCATTTTATTGACTCACACATATGTGCTGTATTCATAGCTTGTGGTGTTTCATTTAAGAGCAGGCACACTGAGCTTAAAAAGACATGCAGTTGGACCTCTTTTATCTGTAATATAGTTATTTGCTCACTTCCTGTCACTTGATATATTCCTCTCTGTCACATCCTCTTCTGGGACTCAAAAACCACGACTGTCCGACTTAATGTGCTGCTTGGGTTACAACACGACAACTATAGCCTTATTCAGAAAGCTCCTTGATTTGCATATTTACAGAATTTCTCCACTCTTGGTACTGGAATCTTTGTTAGCTGCCAGCAATATAAAAAGGTTTTCATTAGATTATGTGCAGAAGCTTTTTATCCAATGCAATTTACAGTACACTTGATAGGGAGCACGGCCCCAGGAGTAACCTGGGGTTAAGTGCATTGCACATGGGCACAATGGTAATACAGAAACCCAACCATTCCACAAATAACGTATCACTTTCTCTTCAGTTTCAATCTGGGTTTCCAGCTCTGGTCTTTACCCACACTTCATTACCATTCATTGAAGAGAATTCTAGTGGCATTACCCTACAGCAATGACCCAGGATTTTGGACACTTAGAAAGCTGATAGATTAAGGTTGTTTTATTGTTTTAGACAACCCAGGCTCAATAGAAATATGTGCCGCTACATACATTTCTACAACCCCTTTACCTTACTGCATGTTTTGCCACAGTTTCAAAGTGAAATGTACGTTTCACGTATGTAAAAGACATATGTAACCGTGGCACGTTTTTATTAGAATGGTACAGGTTTTGTGGCTGTTCAGAATTCAGAGTCTGTTCAGAGTCACTAAATATTAATGCTCTATCGTGTTGTAAATATTCCCTACACCAAAACCAAACTTAAACCTACCTGATAGTGTTAACAATAGTGTTTTTTTTTATTTAAAAATGTATTCAAAAATGTATCTGTAAATCATACATTTGTGTAAAAAGGAATCAAAGTCGTGGAAGTTTTACTGCCTCTTGCATTTATTCCAACTAGAAACGGCAGATATTCGTATGTATAGGTACGTTTTGACATGTATGAAGAGGCACGTATTTCCAATGAGCCTAGGTTGGTTGCACAATCCAGCTTACATACAAATGTATTTCTATTATTTAATTCACTTACCCTTTTTTAATGCATAGATTATCTGTTTATTATTTGTTTATTACTACCATTGGATGTAGTCTAATGTCAAATGTCAAAATATGATCTAAATTCACCTATAATGGCTTGTTTATAAAATTTTATTTTTAATTGAAGACAAAAGGGTATCAATTTTGAACATTAGGGATTTATTGGTAATCAACCATAATGAATTATTGATTTATAAATCACCAAACTCCTGAATTATTTATTTATTGAAACAGCTGCCAGTCCTTTAAATGGATACCAGAACAGTCTTGTTGGCACGGGATGAATCTAACCATGATTATATATAGGCTCCATGAAGTATTTAGATCTTGCATCAATGAGAAGCATTTTAAAGACAGCACAGGGCCTCAGCTCCTACAGCAGACACACAGGAACCCAGCAATTACAGAGCACTTTCACAACAAAAAGTATATTTGGACATCACTAAATATAAATCTCAACAGATATTGATCCATCATAATCTAAGAAGAAAGACATTGCACCTTGAGAGAGACATTAAATATAAGAGGAAGTTAAATCTGTCAGCAGTACATTTGTCACTGATGGATACTAGCAGATCCTCTTAGTGTTTGGTAAAAGCTCTTTAAGTTTTTTACAGTTTTTTGCTGTTTTGCCCAGGGGGTGATATTGCAGTGTACATGCCTGTGGTCATTATGTTTGTTTTTGGGAGGTGCAAATATTATCCTTTATCAACAGCTGTGCATGAACACCTCCAAACGCTCCAGCCGGGAGGATCAGCACTCCCTTCAGTGTTAGATGGATGAGATGAACTAAGATAGGGCAGAGCTCCAGGGGAGATCCTATCATATAGTCCCTGTTGATGCAGAAACGATAAAAATCCTTGCTGCCTAGAAAAGGGACGTTTTTAACCCTGGACTCAATGTAAGAAATCTAATTAACAGCCAGTGCAGTGTTACAGGATGGATCCCAGCAGAGATGAGTACGTTTACTTACGAGCACAGATGTTATTAATTGGCAACATATGATAGGAGTTGAGTTTTAAGTAAGTTTGACTTGAGCTCTGCTGGTGCAGTTTCCGATTTTTAATGGTTTGTTAAAAAAAGGAACATTTTATTTCTTTCTCTCTGCCATGCATAATTTAGATAGCTGAGACGAAACTCTGAAATGTGCTGGAGAATCCACCAAATAATGTGACAATGTTCACTAAACAGAACACATACAAATCTTTTAGCTTTGTATTGGGTTACTGTGTCTTACATCACATTTGTCTCATTCGCCTTAAAAAATGCTTTCTGGGAGCATTCAGTGAATCACGCGCATGTAATGAATGATTTGGTGCAATTTGAATTTTAAACCACTTGAAAGGATTTAGGTTTTTTCCAGAGGAACATGGCAGTTGGCATGTTTCCTCTGCTGGCTTTGCTCATGGAGTACGGATATTAAACAGTGACAAAACTAGTGCGTGCATTACAAAACCCATCCCTAGAGAACGAAGTGTTGTGGTTTCTCCACACCAGTTTCACCTGTATAATTGCTGACAAAACATTCCAGGACTTGGAAATGTGAATACTTGAAAATGTTGATTAAAAATACGAGCAATTTAAAGTATACCCTTAGACATCTTTATGCGGGATCTTGCTTCCCAAGAATATGATGTATTCACAAAATAAACAGTAATATATAAATATTCTAACGCAAATTTATTCTAACACATTTAAATACGTAAACATGAGGCAAGAGGTTCATTAAAATGTATCATTTAATTACAAAATTTTAAATATTTATTTCATTGTTTATTTATTTTAATATGTATATAATTTCATTTAACATTTATAGTTAATAGAATTTAAATATTCATGTGGCAAGACATTCATTGAAACCTTTTGATGTAAAAGACTGTCTGCCTGCGTGTTGGCGTGAATGTGAAATGGCTTTTAGACAATCAATATCGTTGATTAATTTTTTGTGTCTCCCCCACTCACTTTATTATGCTTCAGCGTCACAATTGATTTGTTTTTCTTGTTCAAGTAGCAAAACATTAATCTGTTACTCTGACATACACACTCTGAATATTGATAGAGATTACGCATCTGCTTTTTTCCCCTCAGAAGAACATTCCTGCAGTGATGAATGTGAGATTTTAAAACAAATTATAAATCACTTTTATTCACCTTAGCAAAAAAAAGCACCACCTTTCCTGTAATTTATTTACAGAACTGGCCTGTGTTCTTTTTTTTTTTGAAAATGTTTCTGAGCTCATCAGTGTCATGTATGTTAAGAGGATTGTTCTACTTCCTCTAGATTCAAGAATCTCGACATAATGCCATAGACTGATTCAGATTGAGGTGATGTATTTTTAACATACATGTTTGCTCTCCCCAGAGACTCTGAATGGAGGTACAATATGTATGCTAATGTTGCTGTGATAGGGATGATATTAGGGAGACAGCACAAAAAAAGGCATTACACTGGAGGAATTCATTTTCTATTCACTTTTTCTGATGTATTTATGTCTTTCAACCACTGCTGTTTACATTCTTTAGGTATTTTGTTGCTGCATTAGAGACATTGAATATTATGTAATTTGTTGCAAAGTATGTTTGAGACCAGTGTTGAGAGTAATCACTGTAAATAAAGTGCCAATGATATTTATTTTAACTGCCTTTTTAAATGTATTTATTAATTTTCAAACATCACAAGTATAATTTTAAATTGAACAAGAAAGCCAAAAAGAGAGTGACAGAGAAGAAAAAAATATATATAGAATATCAAAATAAATAAATATTAAGGCTCACCACTCTAATAAATAAACTTGAGAAAAAAAAATTAAATGGAGAATGACATTTGTACAAAAAATGCGGCTGTCATATTTGTACTTCAATATGCCACACATATTTTAAACCTTGTTAAACAAACCCTCTAATAAGAATAGAGGATATATCTAAGCCCACAAATATCAAAAATGGGCCCCATCTTCTATGAAATATGGCTGCATTTTTAGTTAGCTCAGCTGTTTTAAGAATATTATATTTCCAGTAACCAGGTTCTTTTTTTCCTATCAAATGCAAAAAATGTTGTCACATTGTTTTGTGTGCAAAGCTTCAAGTCGGGTGAACTGCAGTAGTTATCATATGTACTGTATATTGGGAAATTAGATTTTTTTTTTCTGAATTAATTAATTCAGATTACTATGATGTCATTCATAAAATCGTTATAAATGATCATTTTATGGTGCCCAGCGATATACAAAATAATATTGGTAGCACTTTATTTTTCAATCCTGTGTCTCATGTTTATACTGTGTATTATTGTAGTAATTACAGAAACTATGTAATAACTAGGTACTAACCCTGAACCCTAACCCATTTAGTTACCTTATATAACCAATACTTTCATGGGTAAGTACACTGTAAGTACATGCAAGTAGTACTGTAGTAAGGCAGTCATGACATTAGGCCTAAACATAATGTTATTATTCATATACCCAGATCTATAAATTATGGTGTTATTATACTTCAAAAGTGTTGATATTTGCTTGCACCTTGAGCACAGACAAAGTGCTATATTAAAGGAGTCATACAAAGCAGAAATTTCCACATTTTCAAGCTAATATGATTCTTTAGGGTCTTAAAGGAAAGTTTGTAATATAGTTTGTTTTAAAATTTCTCAAAGATAGTGTAAAAAAATGCACATTTTACCCTGTCAACAACAGCTCTTTTGAAATCACTCTGTTCTGTGTACTTCCCCTTTAAATCTTCACAAGCTCCACTGACCCCATCCCTCTTATCCAAGGCACTCTCAAGGGCTTTTCACACTGGGCTGAACCCGGGTTATCTGCGTTCTAAACACCGCTTTTAACCCCGGGTAAAGACGCGTTTCACACCTGTAATTTGTAAGCAGTGTTAGCACCGCATTTTACCCGGGGTTATGAAACCCTGCTTCAGTGCAGGGTTAGCACTGCTGGAGGCTTAGCAACAGACAGCCAATCATTAATCAGCATTACGTTAAGTCTCTAACAGGAAACGCGCGAGGTATAAACAGCAGCCGGTGAGAAGTTAACGTTAACTTTAAGAACTTCAAAAGAAAGAAATGTCAAAAGATGGAAACCATGTGCAACTATGGAGTGATGAGGAGACTGTCACTAAATGTGCTGTTTACAATGAAACGCCACCAGTGATGACTTCTGGGAGCAACCCATAATTTCCAAGATGAGGATGCGACTGTAAACAATGACACTACTGTACACGTAAACACTAGTCTCTCGAAACTTAAAAGAAATCCAAATAAATGTTCATATACTTTGCTCCTTTGTT
>JAUCNO010000943.1:3877004-3887981 GCA_032353835.1 Enteromius viviparus | reverse complement strand
GTTACATACTACATACACATCTAGTTACTATGGAAGTACACAGGTATTAGGGACACTTAATATAAAGTGGGACCGAAGGCTTTTAAAACATTTGCTGGATATGGCATTTTGTTGACTTTGAAACATTTTCTAGATTTCGTACGTCGTTCCTATTTTGGTAGTAAGCCCTAAGTCACCTTACTGGAAAGTGACTAAATTATTCAAAGTGAAGAACGCTCATTTTATAGTATAAGTCTGATCTTGATGCAACAGACACTCTGCCCCTCGGCCATGTATCACATGGTCCCGAAAGCCCCTTTGACCACGCACATGACTGGTCAGCTCTAAAACAAAAGTGACTTTGTTCCCTAGAGAGCGAGAATGTCATTTATGTTCCAATTTGTAACTGGTGCCTTTTATTTCCTCAGGAAACACAATCTTTTCAAGCCTTTCAATCTAGTGCACTGAAACACCAGTTGTTCCATATATATTCAAATTAATGGTATGTTACGGGTCAAAAGCAATAAAACAAGCCAGCTGGACTGGACCCAATATATATATGCAGAATCTATGAGGGATTCCAGGGGGATTTACAGACTGCATTCTTAGAGATGTACTTCAGCAGTGTGTTTAACATCATGAATCACTGACAAGCCCATATAACATTTTCTCAAGCTCTGAACTATCTGAACCGTGATATAATGCTCCTTTTGTTGGCAACTGTTTTGTTTGTTTGTTTTGTTGAAATTTTAGTTTAAATAAATAAATCCATGTTTGTTTATTGTTGCCTTAACTTAATTACAAATCAAATTCGCGCCTTTCTTAACACAAGGTGGCATAGTTTCACTAGTTCTACATAAATCAAAAGACTTTCATAAAACAACAAATTCCTCTTGTCTGGAATCACAATGATGTAATGCCTTTTAAAATGTGTACAAGTTGTTGATGCTTTATGGTTGGATATTCATGACTGGCTTTACCCAAAGGTACGTTACCTTCACAGCTTCGTCTTAAAGGACATTATCTTCGGTCTTCTAATGGAAATAATTATTTTGGTTAATAGCATCCTTGGGAACATTTTATATACATAAATATAGATACCTAAAAGTGAAACCAAACTTTTATGCGTTTCATAATGAGTTTCTTTTGTATACAAAAGCCCTTAAACTTGTGAAAAATAAAATTTGCGATACATTTGTTTTATACAATTATGGATTATAATTTACAAGAAAAAACGTAGCCCCTTGTTAATGTTTTTTCCCTTACTGTTGTTTGTTTTTCTCTCTGTTGTATTTGTTTGCATTGAAGACTGTAGCCTGATGTTATTTTAACATTGCAAAGTTGTGTAAATTAATAATTGGTCAAAAAAAAAAAGCGTACTAGTCCACTCATGCCCATTTAAGTCCCTTCTGCGGAAGTTTCTCGTGACGTCACCCTGACGTTTCAGGTAGGCTGGTCTAGTTTTACTTCCTGTACGGTGGGACATCCCGCGGCTCCATCAGAGCAGGACTCTACATCAGTCCTGTGTCCTACTTTTACAATTTTGCTTTTATTTTACAGGTCAGGCTGGAAACGGATGCGTTTTACTGCAGCGGCCCGCCTGATATAATATAAGGATGATCTTCGCGCAATAGTTAGTGCGAGTGCTGCAGTGATTGTGTTGTTATGGAGTGCGGAATCAGTGGCTATCATATGTGCTGCTGATCCAGACCTCCACCCACAAACAGCGCGATCTGCATCTACTGAGATACAAAACATGGCCAAACATCTCATCTGCTGTTGGGTCTGGGCTGTTGCGGCTCTTTTCAACTTCGAACAAGCACTTTCTTTTAATCTGGACGTTAGTAAACCAACAGTTTTCGCTGGACCTCCAGGAAGTTATTTTGGATTTTCTGTGGATTTCTTCAATCCTGATAGCAAACAGTGAGTGAATTAAGTTATTGTATTCCTATTGAGCTGCTGTCGGTGCGCTAGTTTGGAAAGCATATGCATTTTTTTGTAAAGAAATATGCATTCGAATTCTTAAAGATACATTTATTACATTTATCAATGTTAAAAAAGTTTGCTTTTTTGCTTTTTGTAGAAAAGCAATGCTTACATGTTATGTATTGAGTATTTTATTCAATACATGTTAATTTTGAATAGCTTTTATTGTAATTTTGTAGAAATTTTACCATATATGTCAATGTTATTTAATGATGACATGGAAATGTACAAAAACATATCTCTGTTATCATGTTTTTATGGTGTGCGTTTTATTTGTCTAGTATTTTTTGTATTATTATTATTTCTGTTTTTTTTTTAGTTATTAAAAGTATTTTAAAAATTCAGTTTTATATGAATATGGTTAAAAGGCAGTCAAAATACATGACCTAAGTGACTTAATGGATTATATTACAACAGTTTTCATCGCAGTAAATGTCATGTATATTTATATATTTTATTAATAGTAATAAACAGTGTTTGTGTTGTATAATAAAAATATTCAATATCATGTAATTACAATGACAGATTTACTTTTCCAGCTCCAGTTTTAGGACAACTTTGATGAACTTTTATGATCCACATTGACTACTGACTTATATATAATATTGTTTCTTCTTCATGTTAGTATTTAACAGAAGCATTAAAGCACATTTTACCCTCTGCTTCCAGGTTAAACATACTGGTTGGTGCACCCAGGGCAAACACATCTGATCAAACCCCGTCAACAGTCACTGAGAGGGGTGCTGTCTTCAGCTGTCCCTGGCAAAAAAGTGGCTCATGCACCCAGATTCAGTTTGACAGTTCTGGTAACACTCTTGCTGTTGTTTAAAGCTTTTTCTGTCAGTCTGTTGATTCACATTGCATGCTAGTGGAAGAGGTTGAGTTTGTCAGATTTTTTAAAGGACCTTCTTAGCCTGTGGCTTTTTAATGATTTATTATGTCATATATCAGCTTTGCTCTAAATATTTTCAATAGGTGGGGGAAATATAGCAGGCCAGGGAGTCTGGGAACATGAATTTACATGCTAAGCAATGACCTGCAACAGAAAAGGCTTTTCTTTTTTTACCATTCACAAAATTCATGTGCGGGCCTACTAACTAGTTTGCAGATGTACACAGTCTTCACACTAACAGGACTTTGTTCAGCCTTACATTGCTGAATATAGGCACCAGTTTTTTGTGCCAGATCTCATTGGCATTCAGTGATGGTTATATAGTAGTCTGGCCTGATTTACCCTGCCAACCAATCTGGATTGCTAGAAGAGGAACTACCAGACAAACAAAAAGGTCTTCAGTTGGATTATCTCCGTATGCTTAGAGTTCTCATCAACAACTGAAATACACCTCTTTGTGTCCTTTTTACCCTTAAAGACATTCTTGGAAAAAGAAGTATAGTCAGTGTAGAAGCTTTGCATCCATGATGGAGTAATTTGAAGTATATAATAGTATAATTAAATATATTTTGTGGGAAAAATATTTTTTTACGCGAAATATCCAACCAAATAGATTTTTTACAGTGCAGTTGTTAAGGAAAAAATATATTTAGTAAATAAATATTATAGTTATTTATTGATTGATTTAAATAAATAAAGTGAAAACAGTTGTTAATGACAAATAACTTTAATTTCAGTGTTTCTTTATACTTAAAGGAATGTTCACCAAAAAAATGTATATTCTGTCATCATTTACTCACCCTCAAGTAGTTCCAAATTTGCATGAATTTCTTTGTTAGTAGGAGAAAAATACTGTGGGAGTCAATGGTGACGCAAAACTGTCTGGTTACAAACTATTTTCAAAATATCTTTCTTACTCGTTTTGCATAGCAAACTTTTTTAGATCTTTTCTCTAAGCCTATATGTTATTTTAATTATTAAAAAAGTGGATTACTATACATATCTGTTATCATCTTTGTATGAACACTTTAAGTGTCTGGACACCTATTGGGGCCACAATATTTTTTACTGACCTTCAAGATACTTTAGATTCGTTCCCCTGTTTTCTTTTTCTTTTTTTGCAGTGCACTTTTTGTTTAGTTTGTATTTGTTGCTTAACAATCACTTTAACAAGGAAGAAGTTTAAACATTCCTCTGTTAACCAACTGCCGAAGCATAACTGTGTCCTGACATGTTTTTTTTTTTTCTTTTACTTTGGATGGCGTGGTTTTACAATCGTGTTCTCTGTGCTGGCTGACCCGCTGACTGTTTGAGGAGCTGGAAAAGTCTAGATTAGAGAAAAATGTCTGAATTATGAGATGAAAAACTCTGTGTATGGAACAACACTCATGCTGAGCTGTTACAGCATGGTTATACAACTGTTTCCGCTGAACCATTGTACCACCAACACCCCTTTTGTGCTGTTTAGCAATAGTTAAGTGCTTAATTCTAGTAAAGCCTGGGTGTTGTTGACCAGCTGTATGACTATGTTGACCATGAGATACACTGGGAAATTCCCAGCACAGTAGCACAGACAGATGAACAGCTGGGGCGTCTTGAGACTAAGATGAACCAAGGCCACAGGGAGGGACTATCTTTTTGGTTATATGTGTGTGTGGGTGGGTGTGTTTAAGGATCACGTAGGTACTAGGAAAACCTTCAACTGCTAAGTAATGTTGGGAGAGCATTAATTTTGTATCCTAGAGTAAATATTACAGAACTAAAGAGTGATGTAAAGATTATAATCATGTTGGAATAATGTTGTAATGAACAAATCACTGACTCAATGAATAATAAGCTTTCATTCACCATTTTCTACCATTAAGCTTTTAGTAGTCTCAGCTAACATGTTTGATACCACATATTTCCCTTAAAATGAGCATAATAAATGCTCTGGGCCTGCTTGTCACTAGAAGTTGATTGTGCTTGTTAGTAGCATGAAAGGTATAGTGTTTAATTCTAACATGCCATGAATAGATTCAGCTGTCACTCTTCCTGACCTTCGATTGAACTTCAGATGGTTTGGTAATGAACAAGATGAGAGAGAGTTTGATATGCTGATATGAAACTCTCTCAACTCAACTTTTTTCAACTCTCATGCTTCTGTCAAGTCTGACCTTTTGATATCATGTGTAGTTTGGGAACACATGATTGTAGTGATGGGAAGAGCTGTGTAGTCCAGGGGCGCTTCTAGACCCTTTACCTTTTTGTAGTCTCAGCCCCCTAAAAACTATATAATCAGTTTTCTGAATGAGCAGGCTAGTGCTGCCGCTTCATAGTTTACCCTTCTTTCTTGTTTATTGATCTTGATGTGGTACTCGTGCTGTAATAGAATGTTAATGTGTGCATGCATTTAAAAGAAGCATGCACAAGGCACTACACAACCCCTTCCCCACTAGTATTCAAGAAAACACAGTTGACTGCATCTTAATTAAACAAAACCAAACGCTTAAGAACATATTGTATGTTTGTTAGTATAACGAACCATGCATTTCTTATATTAGGCTAATTATGTTCATTATAAAAAAAAAGAGAGAGAGAAACAAGAAAAATTTGAGAATCACAATACTTTCTGTAACTTTAATAGCTCATTGTAATACACTTTGCATAATCACCAAAAAATACTGTTTATTTGGGTCATTTGTGGTGTCTGAGGGATAGGCCTAAAGATGAAGTCCTAGAACCGCCCTTGGTGTAGTCCACTGCAAAGGAAATGATGACAGTCTGATGATTCTAATTTACTGACCTAACTTTTATTTCCGTTCCTCCCTCAATAACCTCTTTTCCTGTTCTCCTCTTCCCTGTGGTTTTCTATCCTAGATGACAGGAAGAATACGAATGGACAGCAAATGGAGTTTAAGTCAAATCAATGGTTTGGGGCCACTGTGCGATCCTCTGGGGATCATATCTTGGTGAGTCTGTCTGCAGAAGAGGTGAAAGTCACTCTGAAAAAAAGATTGTACAGAGTTTAGAAAGTGATGCAGCAAAACAGTTTTATATGAATCGGAAATCCCAGATTATTAGGCAATATGTCAAATTGGAATTATGTAGGTATTTTACTTTCAGTGTTTATGTGGCACTAAAAATAAGATTTAAAATGAGTAGCTAATTTACTGAAAGAATATGTTTACTTGTATGTAATCACACATCTGTTGTTTATTTTATTTTTTATTTTTTTCAGGCATGTGCCCCTCTCTACCAGTGGAGCACATATGGATTATCAGAGAGAGAGCCTGTTGGGACATGTTACCTGAAGAAAGGCAATAACATTGTGGAATATTCACCCTGCCGCTCTAGTATGTACATGATCACAGCTGTTTACCTCAGGCTGCTCATGCCCTTGTTGGGTCATATCTATTGGCCTCCCTCAGAAAAGTCTTAACTAAGATTAATGGAATATCGTAGTTGTGTATCATCTCCTTATCACTCATGGTTTTTAAAACATGTCTGAGTTAGCAAGTTCTCTCCAGACAATGTGCCATTCGTCATGTGGTTAACACAGTTCCTCTGTTTGAAGTTTGCCTTCCTTTTTCTCACCTTTTATTCATTTTAAGACTTATAATAATTACTGTTTCTTGTGAATATGTGAATGACTATTATTATTATTTATTTATTTAATTTATTTTTTTTTACATCAGCCTCAAACTCGCCCGAGGGACAAGGATTTTGTCAAGCAGGTTTCAGTGCTGATTTTGTGAAGGTATTAAATGAACAGAAATCTGCTTTTTTATATATTTATTAATTTGTTACATTTTATATAAATTTTAACCTAAAAAATTTTGATATTTTAATAATTTTGACACTTGATATTGAAGAATTGTTTTAATTATTTAGATACTTAAGTACAATGTCATGCAGTGCAACCATGGTTTATATACAAAAAAAATTGTCAGGCATATTCATAAGAAGTTCATGGATCACAATGCAGCCCACAAAAACTAATAAATTGTAGTTTCTTGTAATGCCACCATTCTTTAAATCACTAGGGCATCTAAAATATAATAATTGTATATATTAAAATATATTATATTTTAGATTTATTTTAAAACCCGAAAATATAATTACATTTTAGATTTTAATAATCAAAAATAAAAACATTTAATATAATCACATTTTTCTGTTTTCAGTTGTACAGTTCAGAGTAAATATGTTGTTTCCTTTATACATAAAATATCTGTTATGCCGAGTGAAAGTGGAACATCATTTTAACCATATATTTTTTACAAAGGGTATTTCATAACAAATGTTAGCATTTGCATTTAATATGCTTTTTGAGTATATAAATCACTTTCTTTTTTTAAATGGTGTGGACATTTAAATGAAACATTTCGTCCTTGATCCATATATAGCTGCTTTTACATTGCTGTGTATGTTATTGCCTATTCTTGCTCAGACTTGCACAGAATGTATTAACATGTTTTTATGTCTCCTTCAGAAGAATCGGGTTGTTATTGGAGGACCAGGAAGCTTTTATTGGCAAGGTAAACTGATTTATTTTATTATCCCTCTGTGAGTATGACATTGAAAAGCATAGTGGAAATAGGGAAACAACAATGTGCTCTGTCAGGATTTGTTGTATCTCTGAGAATGCCTGCTGTGTCTTCAGATAAAGCATTTACACGAAACAGGCCAGTGAATGTTTGCACAACAATGGCAATGCATGTTTAAATTTACAAATGTGTCTTTGGTCCCCGCCTGTCAGAGAAATGTTGCTCAGCAGAGAAGGAGCTATGTTTTTGAGTCAATAAATAATGCAGAATGATATGCTGTCTCCTGTGAAGATGCGCCTCCTGTTTCATTGAAAGTTGTTGTGTTGTCGCTCTGTGCCTGTTTACCGAATCTCAGCTCTGTTATGACCTCATAGGGTGGGGTCATGCTAGGAACCGTGCCCAGAAAAGGCATTTAATCTCTAACACATATTTCATGACCTGCAGTGATGGTTTTAAAGGTTCGGTTTAAGAGGCTTTAGTGAAAAAACGGTTTAGTTTTTTTGCTGAGTCTCTCTGGTATGATAATTATACACCCTGCTGAGAGTAAAATGCTTGTGTGATTGATAGCAAGCTTGGTTAGACTTAAACGTCTTATTTTCACTTATTTACATTATGTGATTGAATTCCTGTGTTATCATCATGTCTCATTAACTAAATTATTATTTTGCTACGAAACATGTGGGGCACGTTTGGAAATTGTACTGATTACGCAGTAATTTAAAGAAATGATTTCAAAATTAAAAGAAAATAATTCAATTATTATATTTAAATGAGCAGACTCAATGAAGTTTTTTCTGTTTGTTTTACTCTGCAGCGCCTCTTTGCTGGTGGTGTGATAGTTATACAACATGCTAAGAGTAAAATGCTTTCAGAAATATATGACACAAAGCTAATAGTCTTTTATTTTGTTGATTACATTTGTTAATGGATTCCTATATTATCAGCCCTTATATAAGCCTCATAATTTATTTCTCTACAAAAAGGTGACAAATGTCTGGGAACTGTACAGATTTATATATATATATATATATATATTTTTTTTTTTTCCCAGCCCTAATCTGTAATTTTAAAAGCGTTATTTAAATAAAAGTGACTTGAAAAAATAATTCTGAAAGTGATTCCAATGATATCGTTTCTCTGTGCCTTTATTGTTATAGTTTTTGGTGTGGACTTTTATTCTTCAAAGGAATAGTTCACCCAAAATGAAAATTCTGTCATCATGTACTCACCCTTGAGTAGTTCCAAATCTGTATGAATTTCTTTTTTCTGCCCGAAACACAAAGGAAGATATTTTGAAGTTTGTAAACTGGCTGTTTTGGGTCACCATTGTATTTGTTCGTACTATGGAAGTCTGGCATGGAACTTCTTGAGGGTGAATAAATGACAGAATTTTCATTTTGGGACATTGTTTTTAACTATTCTTAGCATTGGGAATGATTTTTAGAACTATTTTATTGTTATCGTGCTTTGTGTGAACGGGGCTTAACACTGATATTGAGAGAGTCTAGATTAGTCTAGTTAAGAACAACAAATTGCATGTGCAGCCATATTTATAGTCATATATATATCACATGACAGAGGAGGATGTGACTCTTTAGAACACTTTTTTTTTTTTAGCATGTTTTTCTTGTAACGTGTACATGCCTACATCTTTCTGGTCAGCTAAACATTACATGCAGGCTAAAAAAATCTCTATTTCCTGCACGCTTCATTTCATATTTCATCTTTTACATTTGTGATTTCTTAACTTTTTTTTTCTTTCTAGGTCAGCTGATCTCAGATGACATCACTGAGGTCATCAGCAGATCCAATAAGGAATATTTTAATCCTTACAATAACCAGTTATCAACCAAGTCAGCCGGAGCTCAGTATGATGACAGTTATTTGGGTAAGCCTGTTTGCGTCTTTTGTTTTGATGTCTCTTAATGTTGTAATTTTGTTTTGCGTGGGGTCCACTGTTAACTGGAAATCGGGAGCTGAGATTGCTCTAATATTGGGTTACTTGTGTAATGAATGTTGACGTGTTTAAAGTTGCAGTGATCAGAATAAACAAATCAAAAAATCGCCAATGCAGGGCAGTTATTAATGCCATTATTTGATTCGCTGTTAGGTTACTCTGTGGCCGTTGGCGATTTTAACGATGATGGTGATGATGGTAAGATATTTAATCGTTTTGATATGTTTGATATTTTGGAAAATATAAATAGATGGGATCCGTTAGATATTGTGCGTTATAGGAATTGCTTAAATCAGATTTACCTCTACATTAAAATCAAGAAACCTCTCTGCTAAATAACGCATTGCAACTCATTTCTAATTTATCCTGCCTCTTTAGATTATGTCACTGGAGTTCCTAGAGGGGAGAAGGCTCTCGGTTATGTGAGTTTTATACTATTTATGGGCAGGAATCTGATGAGAACCCATAAAAGTGATTCAACTCTGCTTGAAACAGCTTGCATGAATCTCTGTCTGGTTTTGTGTTGTTAGGTCAACATTTTTAATGGGAAGAACATGGGGTCTGTGTATAATTTCACAGGCACACAGGTGAGCATTACCAAGGTGTTTGTTAGGCATTGTGATAAATGACATGCTACTGTAGCATATATGAGCAGCCTTGCCTGTGAGCAGCCTGCAGGTCACCTGACATGCTCATGCTTTGTGGTCATGGCACAGTTATGTTTAACATTTGTTTACGAGCGGCAAGTTCATGTCCTACATCCACTCCCACATCTGGAAACTATTGACAGCAGTGTCGCCAACACACAAGAGCGAGAAAGGAAAAGAGATGTTTTTGAGCTGATTGTGATTGCTCCAGTGATGATTCATCAACATTTAATCAAGCTTAAGTCAACATGAGCAGAGATTTCAATAAGAGAGTGAATCTATGTGGATATTCTGTAGGGTCCACTATCAATGCCAGAGATGATAATGATATATTAGTAGTTTAGTAGTAGTTGTATGGTTGACATTATGTCAGTTAATTTGAATGTTATGTCCAATGATTTTTACGTATACCAGTATTTAAAGTTAAGTTTGTCTTAAAAGCAGTGTTTAGTGTAATGCTCCAGTCTAGTCATGTCTATTTTTTTTTTCTCTGTCCACCAGATGGCTGCTTACTTTGGTCATTCTGTAGCAGCTGTTGACATCAATAATGACAGGTAATTAATGCTTTACTATCACATGCTGTTGGATTCATGCGCTAATGGATTATAATGTTTTTTTATATGAAGATTGTTTGGTTTAATGGTTTTATGAGATAGCTTTGTAATGTTGAAGGGCTATTCAAGTATTAAATAGCTACTAGGGGAAAAAAATGATTAATGCTGGCTTTCAGTCACAAAAATAGATGGTATTATAATTTTTTTTTTTTAAATGTACTGTATGTTGTTTGTACATTTAATTTAACAACTGAATGTGAAACAATTATTGCAATATGTATTAAAAATATTTCAAAAATTATTGCAAGTATATTTAAAAATAAAAGAAGGAAATGTATGTATATGTGTGTTTATACATATATATATATATATATATATATATATATTATGATATTGGATCAGTGTGGTACCCATGTCAGATGTTCAGATGTTG
>JAUCNO010000943.1:3864283-3876904 GCA_032353835.1 Enteromius viviparus | reverse complement strand
GGTTTGGATTTGTCAACCCAAAACTAATCCTGTAACTCTGAGTTTGTTTAGCCACCATCATGGTACAGGCCCCAGGTATAGTATAGAATATAAAAGACTGTGATCTTTTAGCAGATGCTTGCTCGACTGTTTGACCTTGTTGCAAGAATAAATTCCAAAAATAAGTTCACAGGCTTGCTCTTTCTAGATTTTCTATCCTCTGTAGTTTTAAAAGTATGATGCTGGTTGGTTCACGACTCAGAGTCAGAACTGGAACTGATTTCCACTCTTATGAAGAGAAAACCTTCAGAACCAGGCCCCTTTTTTGGTTGTTTCTGTTTTTTGGGTGTTTTATTTTGTATGTTCTTTATGACTCTAGAGAAAACGAATGCACACAAATCTCTGAATTCTAGCTCAAGTTCTAATTTTTAGAGGTATATCCCAAGAGAGGACCACAACGTCCAACTCATTTTCACCTGCAGACATCCTAGCTGTCTGTAACAATTTGAATGTTTCCACACTTGCTGATGAAACCCTCTGCGCTTTGAGCTTTGTTTTCTGTGTTGTTAGATGTCAATCACGTAAGCTGATCAGTATTCAGAATGATAACTCCTTCTCCACTGGGTCTGATTTCTAGCTCCTGAGTCAATTACTTTTCATTTGTCTGCCCCGAATTGCTGAAGCAATGTTCAGCTGCGGTTCTTCGCAGCCCACGTGGTTTGTGTCGCTTTGCAGAGAAACACAACGCTCAAAGCAGCATATACAAAGACTGGCATGCATCAGTCCAGGCTTGTATTTACTGTCGAGATTAGTTTTCTTCCCTCTTGTGCTGGTCTGAATTTAAGTATTTGTTTATTTCATATTTACAACTATAGACAGGAAACATACCAACTTCTTAAAGCATGCTTATTAACATTTAAAAAATGGAGCAAAATCTGAAATAGAATTACTTTAACAAAGATTTAATTCTCACTATGATTTTGGAAGGATATTTCATGCAATATTATAGGTCACAATTAGTTTATTTTCAGTTAACGTGTTACCTATAGCACCTGATGTTTATTAGATATTTGCTAACTGGAAAGGTATGATGTTGTATGTTTGGCCCCTTACACCAAGGAACACAACAGTCAACTCATCGAACAGACTGTTACCTCTATCCTTCACGGCCTCGTTGGATTTGTGTAAAATTAAGTATGCTGTCTACCCTGACTAAGGTCTGTGTCTGCAGATCCATTGTCAGTTAGAGACTTAAACAGCCTTGACAAGTTCACTTCATCACTTACAGTCAGATTCCACTCACTTCTCTCTAGGCTATGATCCACAGTATTAGCCCATGCCTCTATGCTAATGGTCTGTCATATTTTTAAATGGCACCTATTTGTTAGCCTGGAAAGGACTGACTGATGATGTTTACAAATTCAGCAGGTAAGGTCTGAAATTATCTTCTATAAATCATGCAATGCAGCACTTCTGTTGCTTGAGATCATTCGATAAATGCATCTGCCAACTTCGAGAGCGATTGTCCCTGCCACAGGGAGAGACGCACACAGGCTAGTCAGCTCTCTGTATTCGGAGAGGCCTTATAATTAATTTGGACAGCTTCCAGCAATCTGCTAGTGTCCCAGGCTGGTTCATTTCTTCCCCGGGAGAGTGACGGATGAGACGTGGCCAGATTGTCACCGCTCAGTGTGAACCGGAGCTCTCAGAGACGAGCGTTCGCTAACCCCCGTACAACGCTTTGACTCTCTGCCAGATTTTGACAAAACTCTGTTCATTTGTAAATGTATGCAAATGGCAGGCAATGGAGCTCTCCTTGAGTTAGTCCTTGTGGAACGTGGTTAAAAGCTGAAAATTATGTTCATCCTTCAGCCTCTTAGTCTCTTTGCTGCTTCAACTGTTTAAATGAGTGTGATGCTTTAGGGTTGAGTTAAATTTCTTGCTGGATTCATGTGAGGATTGGTGTTTTCATTTGCGACTTTGTAACCTATTGTGATTTTTGCACAATTCAAATATGATTCCTAATTTAAAACTGCTGGGGTGTTTTGCATTAGATTTTATTGTGTCATTTTGGTTTTGCGCAACAATTGTACAGCATGTGGATTGATTGTTGGTTATTTTGGTTACATTAAATAGAATGAATAAAAATGTTTTTTGATTCTGCATAAAATTGGAGATCGGATAGATTTTTACAAATGGTGTTGAAATGTCTCCTACTCTCACCAAGGCTGCATAAAATTCAATAAAAAAATAAGTTATTTCAATTTAAAATAACGTTTTTTTTTATTTGAGTGTGTCACATGTTTAAAGTATAATGCATTCCTGTAATAGTAAAGCCGTTACAGTCTTCTGTATCACATGGTCCTATGGAAATCATTCTAATACGCTAAATCTTTTTACTATTATTATCTTATAATGGATTTTTTTAATGATGCAGTATTTTTCTGCTCAATCTTTTGAAACGATATAAATGTCTTTACTGTATTATTCAGTGTGTCTTCGCGGAGTGAAATTATTTATTTCTTCTGCTTGTTCTTTTTATTTATCTTACTCATCCAAGTTTCTGAATGGTGTCATATACTTTTAACTAATTATAGACAATGTTTTATTTATAAGCAATTGCAGTGAATAGAGATTTATTTATCCACCCATCTCCCATCCGAGTTGCTGGAACAAGTATAGTCAAATTGTGATTTTTGAATCACCCATTCAAAGATTTGGTTGATTTATTTCACAATACATTCGGTATGATTCATTCTTAAATCAGACTGATCTTGTTCTGAAGTTCACATTACTCACTCAATGATCTGGTCGCAGCAGGGAAGGATTATCAGTGAATAATGACTAGAGTTTGGATCTGTTCTTTACACAAGGCTGTTTTATGGCTTTAAAAGACTAGACCATGTCGTATGGCCCATTTTTATGGTGCTTTTACAATCTGTTTGAAGCCCTCAATCCTCGAGGGGAATAATTGCACAGGGAAAAAGGGCACCCGGTACAATATTTCAAAATTTGTCCTTTTGTGTTCCCCAGAAGAAAAATATGGGTAAGAGGCATAAATTATGACAGGATTTGTTTTTTTACTTATTCCTTTAAGTACTGTCATGCACTCCCAAAAATACCTTCTTGCAGCCATGTCCGTGTTTAGCATACTTTAAAAGTACCAAAGGAGCTTTTGCTCCAGATTTTTTCATTTACTGAATGTGTCACACTGTTGACTGCTCCGCTTGTTTGGATTATTATACATGGCAAACTAGTGAACCTCCACATGCGCCCCATACCATGTGCATGTTGCCTGGCAACACACTCCAGGATTCCTCAGAAGGTAAAACGATGCACATTAGACATGCAGAACCAACAGTAGCAAGATAATGATAATAGGCCTTCTGTACTTGATTTTCCTCCTCAGCAGGTGAACTGCTGAGTGTGCT
Organism: Enteromius viviparus; assembly: GCA_032353835.1. Taxonomy (NCBI): domain Eukaryota; kingdom Metazoa; phylum Chordata; class Actinopteri; order Cypriniformes; family Cyprinidae; genus Enteromius; species Enteromius viviparus. Next base: position 3,873,494 of record JAUCNO010000943.1, on the reverse strand, counting down.
GGAAAACCGCTTTAGATGGAGATTCTCCCAACGAATTGCCACACCTTCAAGGCAGTGCAGTTTGATTTTAAGATTGAACTAGCAAGGGTGCCCATGATTAGAGGGGTCATTTGGAACCATAATTAACATTGCTTAATTACCTTGATCAGATGTTCTAGTTTGATAATCAAGTTTCCTCAGCAGAACCACAGCAAGCTTAATTTGTCCAGATCTTTTAATCAAGGCTGTTGAAGGTGTGGCATTGGCCCTTAAGTAAAGAGACATGTATAAAGGGGGAAATGGTTTAAAATGGTTTTTGACTAGATTTTTTTGTGAGTTTATACTATGTTGGAGGTTAACAGGTATATTACATTGATGATCTTACCTCAGTAGTAGAGATTTACTTTGTTGTCTGTAGTATTAGTTTGTGGCAAAGGAGGTAGTATGAAGTTTGAACTGTACTGTTGCCTATCGCCTTGCACATGGTTATTAGTTTTCTTCAGAAATGCTGTTTTCAAAATGGGCTTCTTGAACAATCTCCCATTGGTTGGACAAACAGATGATAAGTTCTAATCTCATAGACTGACTTTCACACAAGGTTTATTATTTATTAGTTTGTCAGGAACTATAGCAGGTTGATACAGAGTTTCTGAGGATGAAATAAATTCTGCATTTGTCAGATATGTCAGTATAGTGACATTAAATCTTGTTTGAGGGACATAGTAATAAGAAAAGGAAATAGAGTGCAACCTAATTTCTCAGTGGTGTGACTAAAAAATAAAAATATACGGCAAGAGAGAGGAGAGTAGTCTAGGCCCGTCAGATAAACAGAGTGCATGTAGCCGCAGATGATAAGAGAAGATGAAAAGAACGATTGACAACTTATTCGTTAAGAATGTTAGGTTAAGGCCTAATCTGTCCAAGAATCATTTAAGCACAGAAGTGACCAAAGTAATATCAAAGATGTCCGTAAAACTAAAAGTCATATCACTTTCTGACACGACAAGAGTCCAATTTAGCCGTGAGTTCTTTCTTCAAATCTTAATTAACTGACAGCAGCATTTCAATTTGAGTGGAGAGGGGACCATTTGAATCACGAGAAGCGCAGAACACAAAACTGACAGATAACACGATAAAACTTTCAGATAACACGCAGCTTATTTCTCCTTTACTGTAAGTTACCGAAACCACCCATAACATGCACTACACGGTAGACGCGCGTTTGTGCGGCAGAGCTGCTCTTTCTCACAGTGAATGACGTGACACAGACAACTAGTTGTCCAGTCCTGTTCCGTTCACACAGCGCCTGTGTTCTGAGAATGCGGTTGTGAGTCCTGAAAATTTACCGGTGTGAGTTTGGTTACAGAATGCGGTTGTCACACCCGTAAATAACCAAACTGCGTGTGAACGCAGTCATATTAAGGACTCAAAAACAGGATTGATAACCGTATTCTGCTGCTGTGTGAATGCAGCCTTTAGTTTTAGCAGCCTAGCACGACAACTATCTCGTTCATTGTAAGCACTGTGTTTTACATGTCAATATTGCCTATATGAAAATTTGGGTGCACCTTACTTTAGGCACACCAGTGGAACCAGTGCAAAAAGTTAGTCTAAAGCCAACACAGTCTCACTCCAACTCGTCATATGTTGACACTTGGTCAAGACCTTTTTGCGTCGCTTTTGGAAACTCAAGGTGCCCCCTTTTAGTCACTTTTGTCCATTGTTTTAAATAAGAAACCTGTAGCGTCAATATGCAGACAAAGATAATTTTTTTAAATTAATTTTAAAAGTTATATTGGGTAAAAACAATGGCATTATTACATATGTAGGGGTGTGATTTTTCAATGTAAACAGTTTTATTCCATCTTCCATATACTTCCTGTGCACTGCTGCAGTCTGTGCGATTTAAAAAGATGCCGCTACAAGAATGCTTACGTCTACTTTGGTTGTGAAATGCCATTGGCTCTTGTGTGTCTCGTGATTGATTGCGTCATGCTGTTGTGAAATACTACTGACTCTAGTGTATCTCGTGACCAATTGTGTCATGCTACCGGATGGGAGTATGTTTTCTGAATGAAATGTGAGTGCATTAATGGAGCGGGGTCATTTTTAAAACCTTGTGTTTTACTCTCTTCTTCGCATAAAGAAAAGAAAGAAAGTTTATGATTAGTTTGTGCAATAAATACCTGTGCCATGTTCTGGCATTGTGGCGTATCCAAGAATATACTATTTGAAAGTCTGGCTACACAAGACTAGAGTTTGGCTTGTTGGTTCCTGCTGGTAGATTACATAACTATGCTATGACATGAATGTCAAAAATGATTGCCATTCAGACTTGACTATTGTCAGCCATTTGTAACAGCTGCTTGTTGTAAATATAGCTGCAAATATTTTTTTAAAAGCAACTCCGCAAAACCTAACTGTATTTTAGTAGATATTAGCAGTAATGTGTAAATAGTGTTTTAAATTTAATCTTTAGTGAATAAAGATTATTTGTGAATAATGGGGTCAACATTCAGTCATACTTTTTTGTTTGGTGAAACAAAGAGTTTTTTAGCTACTAAACCAAACGAGAAAAATCTGATTAAAAAAGCTGAAAAACTCTTGCCCCCCTGCAACAATCTGACAAATTGCACTTGGCTACATGGTACAGGACGAGCAGAGAATCCATTACCGCGTGCAGCCTCAGTCCTCAGTTGCACTCCAGCAAACAGACAATAGTAAAAAAAAAAAAAGAAGCTGCCTCCTGGCCATACCAGCAGCTGCATGCCATGTGTAATTTTCAGCTCCATGCTCATTGATGCAATTAAAACTAAATTAAATTGAAAAATGCGAAGTGTTGAAGTAAACAGCTTTACCCCCTCCCCAGCTGAAACTCCCATAGGTTTCAAAAGAAGTTTTCCAATGGCAAATTTAAATCGGCAAAACTTTCAGATTTCTCCTTTACCAAGCATTTATATAGAGGCAAGCGTGAATCAGTGGATTTCATGCAATCTGGAGCGCTGCAGTATTGAATCGCCTTGATCTAATGGCTTATAGGCATATTGATAGACTCTTAAATGAAGTCTATGAGTAGCATCCACCACCTTTTTGGCTTTATTTAGCTCCCTTTCATTGCATTTTCATGCTGTCTGCTTTGTTTCAAGCTGCTGAGGATAAAAGCATCTGCTTAAAAAATAAAATAAAATAAAAAATAGATGTTTCAGTGTAGCTGCAATAACTAGGTGCTACTAGGCCTGGATGTGTTTGCGCAGCAGATCTCATCTAAATTAAAAGCAGCCTTAGGTGCTATTTCGCATGATTGAAGTCTGTGCTAATTAATGAACACTAGCATCCAGCAACCCGAAAGCCGATATTCTACGCACACATGTCCCAGTGGGCTTGACTGACTCTGTTTCTCAGGGCTGTTATTCTCAGAGGACTGAGCGATACAGTTTTCAGCCTCACCTGAGGGTGGAGGGATGGAAAGAACGAATGAGCCAGGGACCAGGAGATTTGAGCATCCTATAGATTTGGTCACAGAGGTGTGATGATGGAGGGGGCTGTCAGGATGCTTTCACATGGGGTAAATCACACCTCGATGGAGAGGAGAGAGTGCCACCATGCATTAGGTTTGGAATTAACATTTCTCTGCTCCAGACCAGCAGAGTGATTTGGGACTCTATCTAGCACACAGCCGTCCGTGAGACACTGAAATTACACCAAGTTAAGAATGGTATTTTTAGCAACGTGATGGGAAATCTATGGATGGAGTGGGAGTTTGGTCCCCAAATGTTCATTATTTACTCTCCAACATTCAAATGGTTTAGGTGTAAGTGAGCAGCACATTTTCTCACTATCCTCTAATTACGATGGAGGTTAGGTTTTTTTGGTATACTGAGGGATGGATTTGGTTTTAAGGGATTTAATCGGATTAAAATATCAATACATTCAAAGCCAGACCTCCTCCGGTGATGCTTATTTATTTATGACTAAGGGAATGTTCTTGGAGGCATTTTAAACAACAAATAATGATTGTGCCACTAGGTGGCAGAATATCAACTTGCATTAAAGGAAGTGTGTTGAATATGAGTGCATGTAGATGAAAGGTGCTGTGCAAGATCACAAACACTTTTTGATGCAATCATTTCTGCTTTTTATTACCTTTTTGACATTATACTCTGTTACATAATACATGTCTATAAAGGCACTGCAGCGCTGATTTAAATGAAATATAGAAGTATAATAATATAAACAGATTAAATGAATATTCTGGTTTCAGTACATTTTAAGATTAGTCTTCAGCATTTGATGCACATTCTTTGAAGCACAATCAAAACACAAAACTGAGTCGCTCGGTTGATAGGGGGTTGTTATAAAGTAATCTGTTTGAGTATTATAAAGTAGGCACATGACACAAGAATCAGGCTTTGAAAACTTTACTTTTTGTAGTTAGATTCAATTTTACAGCTTTGTGGTCATGTCAGTGTAATTTCTAATTAGCATTAAAGCACAAATATGCAAGTTTTAACTGAAAATCCAAGTCCCATTCACTTCTATGGCTTTTTTCCTTAAATGAGGGATGTGTCATATTTATTTATTAAGAATATATTTTCACAAAATCTTAGGGCCAGACAGCTTTGGTTACATACAGTGTATGTCACTTCCTTTTCAAAATATTCTAATATGTACTTTTAAGCTATACTAATACGCATCCTTTAGGGTTTAGTAAGGTACAGAGGTCCTGAAAGGGTCCTGCCAAGGGAAAACATTGTACCAAACAAACACTATTGTTTAAGATATTTTATATATATATTGTGTTCCACAGATGAAAGCAAGTCAAAAAACGCAACGTGAGGTTGAGTAAATGAGAAATTCATTTTTGAGCGAACTATACATCTACGATCAACCAACAGCGTGGAACAAACAAATAAAAAGAGCCACATTTCACTTGTAAAATAACAAAAAACTGAATATTTCTTGAGCTAACGTCAAGTTTCAAAAGTGGATGTAAGGAAACAAGAAAGTGTCCTCCTAATGTTTCAGTGTGTGTATCAGTTAAAATGTCACAAGAGAACATTATGCACCACCCAAGGGTAGTATGCTCAGTTCCCCTCTGTCAGACCACATTCACCCACCCGGCTCGGACAGCCTCTAAATGCTACTCTGCCGCAAAATACCTCTATTTATTTGATGCTGTCCAACACCGGAAGCAAACAACGTTTTCCTTGTCAACAATTCAGAGCACCTAGTCAGCCTGTCACGCTCCAGAGTGCATCCTTTGGCTATGGCTATACTGACAGCCGCTCACTCTGTCTGGAAAAACTCAAGCTCTTTATAAAAGTGCACACTAGAGTGCTCAAACACATACAGGAGTGCAATGGATGGGTCTAAAGAACATCCCCTTATCCTTGCGAAATAAAAAACAGCCAAAGAAAAGATGCGTTTTCATTATTTCATCTTGTGATGTTAGTTATTGCTGTTTTTTAAGGCTCCGGGGCTTTGTATTCTTTTTCTCACTTTTTCGACATTTTTGACTTTGTGACTGTTTCAACCCTGGGAGGTGAAATATAGGATGCTGGTGGAGCAACATTTGTGTTCGCTGCTGTTTTCCTGTGGCTGGTGATATTATCTCATGTTCTGCTGTATTTTTCCATGTGCTGCGGATGGTTGTAGAGGTTTTTCCGATTGATTTCACATATATACATTTCTATGTGCTAACAAATCTCAATTCTAGTTATATTCTGTTGGCTGCTTTTTGTGTTTGCTGCTCCAAGTTAAAAACAGATATTTATAGAAATGAAACAGGATTATGTGTTCCTGAATGCATGTTTTTCAGTTTAGCGGTATATGAGCCAGCTCCTGTGTGGTGTGTGTGTTGCAGCAGAAACAGGATTACTGATGTGTATGTAGATGAATCCAGCAGTGAGGATTCTGGGAAGCAGAGCAGCAGGTGTCCTCCAGTACGAGCACAGTTATCTCGCCTCCGTTGTTTGTAATTTGGACATACAAGTACTTCACCTCACACTCATAGATGCACAATTTATCAGTGAAAACAGCTAAAATTAAACTTTAGTAGAAAATACAGTCTGTGTCACTTATAAAAGCGTATCTACCACTTAACGATTAATGAATTGGGGTTCAATGGTGGCTAGCAATTATAATGACTTTTGTACATTTTATTAATGACATTGTTACAGTGGTTGGCTTTGTAGTAGTGACAAACCACATGTAACCATATGTCCCCTCAGTAATGTATAGGGATATGCAGATTCCTCTGTGGAAGACTAGTGGAACAAATAATATATATATTTTTTAATAAATTCAATTACAATAAACATTTTCTGAGGGATAATAAATATCCTCAGCTTCTGTTCTACACTATAAATGGGACTTTAACATTAATATAAGATTACAATTAACAACAAAGCCCAAACTTAAACTCCTTTAATGTGGCTGTCATTAAAAAAATGTTTAAACATTTATCAAATAATTACCATAACTAACAGGTAAACAAGTAAATTGTAATAGTAGTATACACTATCAGAAATAAAGGTACAAAATACCTTTACAAAAGGTACGCTTGTCCTATTGGATTCAAATATTTACACTTTTAAGAACTAATATGTACCTTTAAGGTACCAAAATTGACCCTTTAGGTACAAACATGTACCTTTTGAAACGGTACCGCCCTGGTGACTGCATTAGTATCTTTATTTCTGAGAGTGTGGTCTAATATTTAATGAAAAACTGTATTCTAAACATTTTCGGTACAAATATGTGTACCGTTACACCCCTACTGTATATAAAAATAAATGATGTCTATTGAACATCCCCATTTTGTTTCCTGAGTAAATGTGTGTGTGTGTGTGTGAGTGCGAGAGAAAGAGAGTGAGCTTTGGTGTGTCAACATCTTCCAAGTGTTAAGCCGTTGAATCAGCCCTTCCTTATGTGGCACTAAACCTCAAACAATTCGCAAGATGAATGAGGTTACAAAGTTGAACGTTGGCATTGTTTCTGAGTGAATAAGAATTATTTATTTTTTATTTTTTTTTACCTGTCCTCTTTTTTCCCTCTCTAAACATTGCTAGGCAAGTAGAACTACACTTAGATGAGAATATATTTGTTGGTGGAAAGCAGCGTATGCTCCATTAGGCCTACTGGATTGTTGTCAAGGTCCATAATACATTTTTGCCTCCACTTTGCCTTGCCTGTGGGTCATTTAAAAGACTGCTGAAGCGTTGTCTTTTATCATACTGCTAGACATAGCAGAATTCGAAAGGGATATAACTTTTGCAGATTGTAAAATGTCTGTCTCTAATGTACAACCAAGTTTAGTGCCAGTGAGCATGTCCTTAACAGCTCTGCTACTCTATTTACAAGGAGCCTAAAGTTTTCATGCATCTGTGGATCACTGTAATGTGCCTGTATCATTTTTACAGAGTGGGATGTTGATGATATCTTGTTGTTAAAGAATTTAATCCTTACTGGTTATACAAATGCAAGCCCTCTTTGCTAGTTTGTCTGTTTGAGTGATTTCCAATACCTGCCCATGGATGGAAGCTATCTTGTTCTCTGCAAGTCCATTATCACTGTAACTGTTGATGGAGATGAAAAGAGACAGCACTGTTCAGTGCTATATGCAGCAGGAGCATTTTCTCTGTGGTGACAAGGATAGCAGTAGCTCAAAAGAATTTGGTAGAAAAAATAATTGACTTGACAAAGACAAAAACAAATAGAGATATGAGAAATGTTGGTCTTGTCAAGTCAAGACAAGTCTTGTCAGTCATCTTTTCTTACCCTTTTCATGTAAAAAGTGTATTTTGGCTGTAGTTGCTCCTGTTTTTTTTTCACTTTATAAATGTAATGTCCATTGTCCAACTGAACTAAATAGATTATTGCATTGCTTGAAAATAATTATGTTCCGGGTTATGCCCACAAAGGAAAATATTTTTTTTATTCACAGATTAGATTATTCTAAATTTTAACTACACATATTAATCCTCTGTTTTAGAAATTACACAGTGTCAAGGAAAAAAAAACATCTAAAGAGGGATACAGTCACAGTCCTGCCAATACAATTCATACTGAAGAACTGAAGAGAAAACACTTTCAATTGCAATGGAAGTGTTTTGTTTAGGTTTTATACCAAGAGAGATAAGAATAACTTAAACTGTAAATATGTTAAAATAGCAATAAAAATAAATAGAGAATTACCTACTTCTAAAAGGCGAGAGCACATCTCTGATGCCTGTTTATTTTTTAGTCATTCTTATAGACATAATGTACAGCAGGTGTTAAGTAAATCACAAGTAAATCATTATTTAATGTTTAATTATCAGGGCTTTTGTGATCGCGTGATAACATGCAATATGTGTTCTATTCTGATTGTCTAGACAGATGGAGGTGTGTGAAAATCTTGATTTATATAAAATGTGTGAAAATAATATTACTGTTATGTGACTTTGCTAATATATTGTGAAAATAAAAGTACCTGTATGTTTATGCCGGCTCAAAGTGGCTGGCTTTCTAATTAAATCATTGCTAATCGTGTCACCAAAAGTAAAAAGTTAAAAAAACACGCCCGCACAAAGTTGATGTGTAACAAATGAAATGTTTAATGTAATAGTAAATATGTAATGGTGGTAATAATTTTGATGCTTTGAGTTTGTCACTTCTGACCGTTGCCTATGATGCAGTGATCGGTAACTTGGTTGTCATAGAAACAACGCTACAGGACAAGATTACATCTCATTAGAAGCTCAGTCAGTAAATTTGACCATTTGCATGTTTAAACATATATATCCACACATTTTCCCAACAACGAGTATGTGATCTTTAGCGGTGTGTAGTGAATTGTCCGTATGCCATATCAATTTGTTTTCCCATCATTCATTATAGTTTCTACATAGCAAATATGTTGTAGTTTAATTAAAAGAATATTAGAACTTTTATGTGAAATGAATGTGCTTAAATTGTAAATATAATGACAACAGCATGGCTTCCTCTGCATACTTGCATTGAAAGAAATACCTTAAAATTTAGCTTGTGATTTCATTTCACTTAGGAGTGTATGATATATCTTAGTTGAATGCAGAAATACTTTACTTTGTTTGATATTTTGGTCATTATTCATTTTGAAGCCACAATTAGGGATGCTCATTTTAACCGTTTATCCGTTAACCGACCGATTAGAAGTTTAACCGGTTAACACAATCAGTTAAACGGTTTAAAAGGTCATTTTATTTATTTA
>JAUCNO010000943.1:3851345-3864183 GCA_032353835.1 Enteromius viviparus | reverse complement strand
AGAAAAGTTGGAGCGCAGGCTGTCACCCTCCACTTTGAAAGTGTATGTGGCTGCCATAGCAGCCCATCACAATGCAGTAAATGGCCGCTCCATTGGAAAGCATGATCTCGTTTTGAGGTTCCTGAGGGGCGCAAGGAGGTTAAACCCTCCAAGATCGCCCCTGATACCCTCCTGGGACCTCTCTGTTGTGCTAGCAGGTCTACAGAGGGGTCCCTTTGAGCCGCTTGAATCAGTTGAGCTTAAATATCTGTCTATTAAGACAGCGCTCCTGATTGCGCTCACTTCCATCAAGAGGGTCGGGGACCTCCAAGCATTTTCAGTAAGCGAAGTGTGCCTTGTATTTTGGCCGGCCTACTCTCAGGTGATCCTGAGACCCCGGCCTGGTTCCAACCACTCCCTTCAGGGACCGGAAGGCTGTCTCCAAGCAAAGGTTGGCCCAGTGGATAGTGGATGCCATTGTCTTGGCTTACCAGGCCCAAGACGAGCTGTGTCCCCTGGGTGTGCACGCTCACTCCACTAGGGGTGTAGCGTCCTCCCATGCGTTGGCACACGGGGCCTCGCTGGCAGATATTTGTCGAGCTGCGGGCTGGGCGACACCAAATACTTTTGCATGGTATTACAACCTCCGGGGTTGTACCGGTCTCTTCCTCTCTGTTGCAAAACAGATAAGATTTGACCGCTTGGTGTCCTGCTTGCTGCGCCATTGCCCCTAAAAAGGGATGTGAGCGCCCTCATACTCCCAGTAGTGTCTCCTGTTGCGGACCCTGAACGAGCATCCTCCAAGTACCCATGGTATTTAGACTGAGGCGAAGCAGTCTGACGCTAGGCCCAGTATCCAGGCGTTGCTAAGCCCGAAAGGTCCGCCCCTGTATTGGGAAAGGTGGCCGCATGCATGATTCCCCAGGTAATCTCTTGCGAAGGTATTTCACGAGAAAGTTTCCCAGATGGTAAACTCATGTCTTCCCTCAGCCTGTCTATGTGTGACTAGTCTTTCCCCCTACGGGTGGAACTAGCCCATAGGCATGTTGCGCATGTGACAATACCCAGTGGGTCATTCCATCCTGCATACTGCACACTACCTCCCTTCAGGCAGGGTGCGGTTCTCCGTAGCACCGTAGCGCTTCCCCCTCGTTCCGCCAAACTGTAACAACAAAAAGGAAACTCTGAAGCAGTCCTCATGAAGGTCGAAATCCCTTCTCTAGAGTTTAAAATACTTTCTAGTTCAGGAACTCACAGTTTGGCTCCCTTCAGGGGCAAAGGACTTCCGTTGGCCCCCCTACGGGTACCTTGGTCAAGCAATTTGCACTGGAGCATTGGGAAGGTTATGACCTTGCACAGCAATTGTCCCCTACGATTAGCTGTCGGTTTTGACAGGGCTTTACATATGGACCCCAGTCTGTCATCACAACATAACGTCAGAGTGACTGACAGACAGGGAACGTCTAGGTTACCTATTGTATCCCCCGTTCCCTGATGGAGGGAACAAAGACATTATGTCCCCCTGCCATCGCCTCGAACCCCATCGCTGGGGGCCCAGGGGGCCTGGCTTTCGGCTCCTCAGCAATATCTGAAGAGTGGATGCAGCTGCAGCACAATTTATGCATCCACATGCAAAATGCAACTGAAAACACAATTTGTAATTCTTGGATAGTCTTGGATATGCTTCCATACTTTTCTTTACCTGGTTGCAAAGAAATGTACATTTTATAATAAATGCAATAACATTTGAAATGTTTACCATTTAGTTTTGGAAGGACAAACGTGCTTACTGCAATCACTAACATTTTCTCGAGCTCTGCAGTCTGTACATTAAAAGATAGCACAAAAAATAAAACATCTTATGTAGATACCAAAATAAATATCACAACGTGAATAAATACTGCCTGATAACAGATTTAGGTTATATTTCCTAAGATCCCACCTTGAAATCGCCAATCTCAGATGATCCAAGAGTCAGCGTCATACTTGATTAGGTGTTTAGGGCAAAAGAAGATGTTAAGTTTTACAAACAGTCTTACATTTATAGTTACATAATAAAGCTACATAATCCAACAAGTATTTATTACTATTAATATCATAAAATGTACATAATGTAATATGTTACATCATGAAACAATAAAATGCTGAGCTCAAAATGTACTTCTATATAAATATTATACAGTATTTACAGTTCGATACTTTACAGCATATTTTTCGATTTTATCTTAAACTACCTATGGAAAGCACCAGGTTTAATAAAACAATAAATTAGAATAAAATTATCATATAATTCAGTTTCAGTCTATTGCAAATTTTCTTTTTTGTTTTTGTTTAAAGCCAAAACAGAGCTACTGGGTGCAGTGCTGGCCAGCCTACAGAGGAGGCTAGAGAAGGTCCTCCAGGCTTAATGCTGCATTAAGCTAAAGGATGCAGAAGGGCTTCAGGAGCTTCAGTTTAATGAAGAAAATTAAAAATGACTGGAAAAGCAACATGTCAGTGGACTCACTCCGCAAACACCTATTCACCTGCATTAAAGGGCCAGAAAGCCTTATTTAAAGAAACGCATTTAAAAAAAAAAAAAATGTTGAATGTTTATACAATAATATTTGGCTTTTGACACATTATTTAAAATATGGTTGTAAGAAAAAAACTTTTTTTTTAATTTATTTTATTTTGTTTTATTTTTTTTGGGCCAGTAAAAATTTTGGCAGAGCAATTGAAAATCAAAACCACTGGCTTAGCCAGTAGAAAAAAATTCTTAAAATTGTAACCTATACATACACACACACACACACACATGTGCGCCTGTTTCAAACTGAAAGTGGATTTGAGCTGTGGTCATTCACAGAAAGTGAGACATTACCTTGTGTTGTTCTTTTGGATTGTTTCAATGAATTATAATATGGCTGCTGTTTTGGCTTCTTTGGTCTAATTTTTGTAACTTAAACCCAGCATGTCTTACAACCCACTGTACCCCAGTAGTGGGGTACTGTAGATCACAAAAAAAGGCACACCATGTATTTTTACAGCTAACTATGGCAGTATTGTCCCAGCAGAGGTTTACATTGGATGCTTTAGCAGTCATCAAATGTGGGCACTTTGTAAAAAGGTTTAAGCACTCTATAGAAGGTTACAGATGCTTAAAAAAATGTGTTACAACTTGACAGAGTCTGGATGTAAAACCTTCTGTAACCTGCTGAAATATGAGCTACTTTAATTTAACTGATATGATATCGATGTAACTCACTTTTTCATTTTAAAAGCTCCAGTAAGGTGTTTATGATCAATCACAGCACTTCCACTGAAGTTGGCGTCCTGAAGCGGAGTGTGAGAAGAACACTTAAGTTATTACATTTTTTGCTGAATTGCTGATGCTTATCATAAATCACATCTTGGTTAAATTCAGAGATTGACCTTTTCCAGCTTTTATCAGGTGTTGCCAACTAGCTTTTCTACAGTTTGTACAAATATTAGCAACAGGAGTTTTAACTGTTACTACTTACTGTGAGAGTTGCTCAGTTCGTTTGTTCAGTTGATTGGCATTATTATGTGTGTCCAAACACAAAACTCACCACATCCAGTCTGAAAAGAGGCACCAGCTTGCCATCAGGTTGAACAACTGAGAACTTTGCTGAGGTCAGTACATGAAGATCTATCGCCCCTGAGTTGAAGGAGAATAGGGGTGTCTTGCTGGCATATAAGAGCACCTGCATCTCCATGTTGGGATATAATGTGCGCAGCTGAACAAATAATTTGTAAAGATTACAAGACATTAGTAACAACTTGTAGAAACTATGAAACATATAACAGACAGAGACAGGCACATGTTATAATTACATATACAGCTAAAATTCCATAAATGCTGGGACGTTTTATACATTTGTAAAAAAAGATTTTTGAGTCAATATTTAATTCACAACAGAACAGAAAACATAAATGTTTAACCTGAGAAATTTTACACTTTAATGCTTGGTACAGCTCTCAAAAATATGTCATGGAGCTGAAAAAGCTAGAAGTAAAGTAGTCTCTCAGAGGTAAAGACGGGCAGAAGCTCTCCAATCTGTGAAAGACTGTTTAAAAAGATTGTGGAATACTTTAAAAACAATGTTTCTCAATGTCAAGTTGTTTTTCCGCTTTGCACATCTCATCATATAAAGTTCATAACATCATCTACAGACTTTGAGAAACTGGAGAAATCTGTGTGTGTAGGGGACAAGGCTGAAGATCTTTGTTGGATGCTCATGGTCTTCAGGTCCTCAGACAACACTCATGACATGATTCTGTCATTGACGTTACTAAATGGGCCCAGGAATACTTCCAGAAACCACTGTCAGTAAACACATCTGCAGATGACAACTAAAGCTCTTTCAAGAAAAAAAGGATTCCCAGACATCTTTTGGAAAAGAAGGGATGCTACACCATGATAAACTGTCTGTCGCTCTCTGCTCTATTATTTCAGGTTATTAGTGATTCCATTCATTCCCCACCACTGCTGCTGATTAGTTATCAGTACTTAAACCAATCCCGTCACTCCACTCTCCTGATTGGTTGTCTCACATACAGTACCAGTACTTCAATCAATCGGGTTACTCTGCTCTTCTGGTTAGTTCATATTACAATTCATTGCTCAGTCTTCAAGCGATCTCCTTTCTCCAGCTGGCTTTTAAAAAGCTGTGTTGAGGGACTGATCTTCAGTCTTGTTACTCACTTTGTTTTCCTACACTTTTTTTATTTTATTTTTTATTTTTTTATAGTTAATATGCTGATGATATTGGCGGCTGAAAGACATACATTTTTTAACACGTGGGTAACTTGCTGTCTAGAAAAATTCTAGCTAAGATGATGCATGTCAACCTGTGAATTTTTAGTTTAGTTAGTTAGACTGGATTTTTGGTTTATTTTCAGCCACACCCATAGCCAGTCTTTCTACTCGTTTTTGCTCATGACTTGTAACTACTGTTTTGTAAATATTTTAAATAGGACCACATTCTCTTGCCCAAATAAATCACTTTGCTGATGCAGTATTTCGTTTGTCTCTGTCATCACTTTGGTTGGAGCCAGTGCTGAGTATTAAACATACCAAAGTCTTCCAAGTTCAAGTGTGCGACCCATACACCCCTAGATCACCATTCGTCATAACAAGCAAGCATCAAATGTAAAATAAGCTCATGTTGTGCATAAAATGGTAAAAAATTTCTCAGTTTAAACATTTGCTATGTTATCTATGTTCTATTTGGAATGAAATATTGGCTCATATGATTTGAAATTCTTTTAACTTTTGTTTAATTCTAATGTTGCTGGTGTCCTTGTGCAGTTAACAGGTTTTACTTCCAAAACAGCCTGTACTGTACATACAGTATACTGACCTGAGGAATGAAAGCACCAAACTGACTGGTGTTCAGGTGGATTGGGAAATACTTCGGTAACTGTGATTGACACATAAAGAGAGATGGCCAAATGAGTGATGTGATTAGTAATTCTCTTTATCTTATAACATTTTAAATTAATAATTTCTATTATGTTTGATTTTATATAAGAAGGTGTGATCCCTTGAAGAGTTTAAGTTAAGCCACACTTCCAACACACATTCCACTTTTTTTTATGTTTTTTTTTGATAGAAGATTAATGAATTAATTAATTAATGTATGTTTGTATATAAGTATTCATGTTTTTATTTATTGACTGAATGAAAAGAGCTTATTTTTTTTTTTTTTCTCACCATGCTGTCTTTAACGTTGATTTGGAGAACCCCAGAGCTTAGGTATGCATAAGCTGCTGAATTTACTAGGAACTCGGATGCAGCTAGTGAAAGCATGTAGTTTTCTCCATACTGAAGGTCAAATTTGCTTGAAAAGAAAGGTGGTTCAGATGGAGAACTGTTGCTGTAAAACTCACCCTGTCACAGAAACATCAACTAAAAATCACTACCATGTCACAGTAAAAACGACAAGGAAAGTTAAGAAAATGTTTAAGACAGTATATAAATCAAGAAATCTAATCACATGCTAAATGTATTCATAAAAAGAAAGCTTGTTTTTCCTGAATGTGATTGACAATTATCACTATTTCAAATAATAAATAAAAAATCCTTACCTTAATATCTAGTTCAAAGCTTTGATCTGCCACAGTCGGGGAGGATGTGAGAAGGACACTTAGATATATATACTTATCCACTGGTATGTTGACTATAGACAGAGTTAATTTGAGCATTATTATTGTGGCTATATAATGAAGTGGATGGTAAAGGTTGCTGTAACAATTTCTTTCAAGGATTTAGCATTTACAATCATAGTACTGTTTACTGTTTCATATTAAATAGCAAGTTTTTAATGCTGCCAAAATGAAAATCTTAAAATTAAAAAATGCCTATTTTTATGTTTTTTTTGTACATTTCTGGGTGTTCAGGAAAGTTCATAATTATCCTATAGTCATCTAAAAAAAAATCTGCCAGTACCAGGCATTTTCTTGACTTCTCTGATTGCTTGTTGAATTGCTGGGCAAATCTAAAGATAAAAAAAACATATGACAATGACACATGCAGCAGCTGATGATCTGTGTAAGAGAAAAATAAATACATAAAAAAAACTCACATACCCTCATACGTATCATCTCTGAGGCCTGTCCACTAAAATAGCTTACAAATGGCTGGAAAATAAAGCTGCAGAGAAACAGAAGCGTAAAAGTTGGTTCTTACTACTCCATACTAAGCCTAGGGTTGGCAACGTCGGTCTTGGAGATCCGATGTCCTGCGGAGTTTTTTCAGGGTTGGAGCTAAACTCTGCAGGACATCAGCACTCCAGGAATGATGCTGTCCACCCTTGTGCTATAACCTGTGGAATAACACAGGCATGACCATTCACGGCTGGTCACTGGAGTGTCCGATCACACCAGTTTGATCAGAACGTTCAGTGCATCATGTAATGAATGACTGACGACATCCCTGAGGTGGTGATGTGGCCACGACATGAAACGGAGAGAGTTTGTGATGTTTGCAACCATGTTCATGGTGTGAATGAAAGAATGATAATCTGTATTGTTTGGGCTTTCAACACTTTATGGAATCTGCTAAAATATTTACTCACACAGTATTTTAGGTAGTATGTTAATTTATGCACAAAGAAGGAACTGTGCAGTGTGTGGACATGTCGAGGGATGGAGCAAGGTTACTGGTTTAAAATCAAGTGAAAAAAGGAACTTGTTGCTTGACTGCGAAAATAAAACTGAAATCACGGCTTGAACTGCTAGAAACGCAAATACAGCTTGAACTCCTAAATGTTAATTTTAAATGGAAATTTCAACTCTACTGAACTGGGCAAATCGCTTAAAAGGCTCCCTAGCATTCCTGCCATCCAGAAATCACCAACATCCGCACAAAATGGAAACGCTGCTGAAATCCTCAAAGATTAAAACCACACAACAGACATCAAGAGCATCAACCTTAACCTCTTCCACGATCTTTTCCAACCAGGCAGCATCCATTCATCAACATCCATGTTGATCCTGGAACAACATTCTAATCAACCAATCAGAATTGAGGAAGACGTTTTCTGAAAATATCTGTTTCAGGCTTATAATCAGAGTCAGGTGCTTCTAGGAATACATTTTGGGTAGGGTCAGATTTAGGGGTTAGGATTGAGACATTCTTTTGCCAAGTAAGACATGATCCTGGATCAACATTACTGTCCAAAAATATAAACTTATCCCAGTCCCTACCCAAAATTTATACCTAAAATCAGTGGGAAATGATAGCTGATTAACAAGAGTGTAGAAGCACATAATCCTGATCATGAGCCTAAAACAGATATTTCCTGATCAATGGTCCTCAAATCTGATTGGAAAGTCTTAGCTCTAAATCTTGTACTTGGTGAAATCACGCTCACTGTAGTGGCAAAGTGATGTGTTGTAGTTAACAGATTTTCTATGGTAACTCAATAATCAAAATAAAATGTTTTAATAATATGCTCGAGATGAAGGTGTTTAAACAAATAAAAACAGTGCTCTAGATGTCATACAGCCCCACTGTGGCTCTGTTGTGTCATGTGACCAGTATGACTTTTTTCATGCAGCTAACGGAGACAATGTAGTTGAATGATAGTGTGAAGAAGTTTCTTTTTAACACTGGTCTTACCTAGCACCTCCGTGGAACTGAATATCCACACTCCCTACATTATCCCTACAGGAAATGGTGGTGATGGAGAGTCGGCCAGCATCATCTCCTAACTCCAAAATGGTTTTGATTCCAATATTGTACACGGCCAGATCAAATGAGCCACCATCATGGCTGCAAAAATAGAACAAAATACAATTTTATTACATATTCAAAGAACTATATAACTTCTTAATGTTGCAAATGTCGCATTAACACATCTTATTGAGATATAATGTACATTTCTAAAACACAACCTTCTTTGTCATGCTTAAGTTGCCAGCTATAATGAAGTGAAAGCAGATGGTGTAAGGATAATGGTTAGCTTGTTGATTATAGGCATATGAAAACTAAAAGAAATTACAGCAAACCCATAAGTAATAAGAAAAGAAAAAAATATAATCATATCTCTGAGGTTTCTAAGTGTAGAGCCATTACAGGAATTGCCATTCATTTGCCATTTGGTTGTTAGTCCTGATTTAGGATATTTTCATTTCAGTGTCCTAAAACAGAATTATAATAATCCATCACTACACATCCTCGTCAGGATTTCTTGTTTTATGGCCCAGAGGGTTCTGGAGTATTAATTTGGGGTTTTGTAATGCTTTGAGTCGGATAACTCATTAAATTAAAGAGATGGAAGACGAAAAGTGGTGTCCCACATGTTTAATGGCTGATACACGGAAAATGCGCTCCTCTCATACATGAGAGAATAATACTTTCAGGGCCTTACAAACAAAAGTAAAGAGCTTCATCCACAGTGGTTTTCAGGCATAGTCACACAGTCATTCTACATTATGACCACACAGCGCATGTTATACGTGTAAGGTCCCGCCCACTTGGGCTAAGCTTGTTTAGATTTAGATACTTGTTTCTTCTAGATATGCTATACTTTCTGTTCTCCGTTCCATGTGGGACCTAAAGCCATCTGGGTCTGACGTCGGCCGAATCGCCATCCCGTAACACAAATTTCACTAGCCTGATAATCGCTCAGCGGTTGGAGGGAAACTAATATGTTAATTGCTTGCCGCCAACTGCTGGCCTTTTCCACAAAACATAGTGAACATAGTCCTTATTCATGCCTACTCACACCCTACTAGTGACAAAGATTTCAGCAGTCTAGAATGAATCAATGAATAATTTATTCGTCAGGTAACATTAAGCCAATTGACACAATCAAACAATGCGAAATTCAATTCAGATACAATGTAAAGTCAATTACATAATTTAACGAATGAGAATTACATTCAGTTCCAATTTAAAAGAATGCATAACTTTGATAATCAAAAAAGAATATATATCCAATTTATAGAATTAAACAATGCAAATATTAAATTCAGTTTAAATTTAAAAGAATGCATACCCAAGCCAATTACATAGAATCTAATTCATTTCTAATATAAAATAATGCATACCTGACGGAGACACACAATCAGTCACATATAAGATGTGACCTGGTGGAGGTCATTCTGCTTGCAGAGGAAAAACCTAGTAAGCTGTCCTATCTCTTTCCTTATATACCGCAGACCAAGATTTCCTCAAATTCTTAAACACAAAGGACCATTTGTTGTGATTTCAGCTCTCGCACCTGTTTAGATTACCATCTGTCTCTTGTTGAAAGACACACCTCTTGGTTGCAAACTCAAATCTATAATAGTCTAAAATAATGTTTTAACAGTGAAATTGAGAACATTATAACAGTCATTTTTATACCGTTCATTTGAATCTAAATATGGCAATTAAAGAACAGAGTTTTGAGTTTTAGTAATTTTCCATGAAGATTCTTGGGGAGTAGCTTTAACTGCAGGAGGTAGTGAATTGGAGAAGGGAGAAGTCGTAAACGTGGGTCAGCTTTAGGAAGGGTCTGTTTACTGTCCTGAGGAGTTTCAGCTCAGCTTTATTGTTTTTGGAGCTCAGATTAGAGTTATTGTATGTCATCTGCCCACGTGCGGGAACCTCTCAGTCTGGCCTTCCCGGACAAAGGGCTCCAATTTTTTTAACTCTTACAAAGTTATTTTTCTGTACTTATTGAATGTGTGTGTACATATTTATACACTGCTCAAAAAAACAAAGGAAACACAAAATTAACACTTTTTTAAAATTAACACATTAGATCTGAATAAATGAAATATTCTTAATAAATGCTTTGTTCTTTACATAGTTGAATGTGCTGAATAAACTCCAACGCCTGGGCATGCTCCTGATGAGGTGGCGGAGGGTCTCGTGAGGAATCTCCCACTGACCCACTGCTAAACCGGTCATCCTGGTGGATGTAGCAGGCAGCAGAACATTCTACATGGCATCTCCAGACTCTGTCACGTCTGTCACATGTGTTCAGTGAAGAGCACAGGGCGCCAGTGGTGAATCTTGGTGTTCTCTGGCAAATGCCAAACTTGTGGACATCGGGCCCTCATACCACCCTAATGAAGTCTGTTTATGACCGTTTGAGCAGACACACTCCTTACACAAAGGACAATATGCTCATGCCAATAAACTCTTCATCAGCAATAGGTCCAGTGGTCTGTATCATTTTACACAATGCCAGGGGTGTAGGACCAAATTCTAGGCCCCATGCGCAAGCAGTGGCCTTGGGCCCCCATAAGCTCAAGGTTCCCAACTACCATCAACAGATGCATTTACCAAAAATATTAGCATTTATATTAGTTAACATTTATTTTGATCTTAAACTTATATTTTAAAGGAAAATAAAATTTCACTCCTCAGGGGCCATCCCCCCACTTTGGGCCCTGGTAATGTAGTCCCACTTTCACCCAACTACGACACCCCTGCACAACCCAGATTGTAACAGTGACAGTTGAGACCGGTAACACTTGCATTGATGTGCCATCCTGGAGCTGCACTACCTGAGCCACTTGGTTGTAGACACCGACTCATGCTACCACTAGTGTGAAAGCACCGCCAGCATTCAAAAGTGACCAAAACATTATCCAGAAAGCACAGGAACTGAGAAGTGGTCTGTGGTCACCACCTGCAGAATCACTCGTTTATTGGGGGTGTCTTGCTAAGTGTGAGAGTGTGAGAGTCTGTAAGCTATGGACTGATCAATGCCAGATACATTGGAGCTGATACAATGTTGATGCAATATATATAGAGACAATATTCAAAAAGATTTCATAAAAGAAATTATATTGTAGTTATTTATACTGCTTTGATTATTCATACAGAACACAGAATGAGGTTTTTGTTTGTTTGTTTTTTTCAGGTGAAAATACAGTGTAGTCAGAATTCATAAAAGCAATCTGCATTTCAGGAGAATTAAAGAATTAGCCACAAATAATAATAATAATAATAATAATAAACTTTACATGGACAGTTTTTTCCAAAAAGTCAGATAGTGTATACAGTGACCTCTGCATAATATTAGAGCCTCAAGTTTGTGCACGTATATTAAATATAATAAACTGGATGTAATTATCGATATGGGAACATTCTATTGACTCCTAGGTTGTTATATGAAGCTAATGCTATAGTTATTACTGCACATCAACCATACCCTGAAAGCAAACTCTAGCAATTGAGCCATTATTTACTTTAAATCTGGGTCCAGCTGCTTATAATGAAAGCAGGCCAGCACACATTTATGATTAATAGATGATACAGCAGCGCCTAACAGCAGAAAACAGTAATGGGGAATACGTTCAAGTTCATTCATCTGTCATCGCAGAGTGCCGATCCTCCAGGTGTGTGATGCTATTACAGACACAGACGATAGAGGCTGTAAACAACACACTGCAATTTACCCGAAGCAAACAAACGTGAACGATGATGTTTAAACCTCGGATAACAGCAAAGCAAAGTTGCGGAAACAGCAAAAGTTCAGAATAATCAATCATGAAGCACAGCACAAAGCCAATAAACAGACCAAAGCATTACAATAATGCAGAAAAAAAGCACTGCAGTTTAAAGAAATACGCAAATGCTGGAGAGACGACACAATCCATCATCATACAGAACAGATTCTGGGAAATTTATCCGGTTCATGCTCTGCAGTCAGAATGCGAGTCCAAACAGCTGATAAAACATCACAATAACCCACAAGTAATCCACAAAAACAGATTATGTAAAGAGATTCTTTAAAGCTTGACAGCTAAAGATTAGACAGGTTATTTACCTGTTTCAACATATTTACAACTTCCAAGCTCATAAGTAAAAACTTCTCAAGACAGGCCATGAAGCCACAAAGCATGCACCAGCAAAAGAGCGTGTGATGAAACTCAACATAACCTCAGCAAACACTGAAGCTCAGGATGAACACAGCTGAAACAAAAGCAGTAAGAAGTGCTGGACTGTGCCGTATGATCACGTTATTCCACACCGATGCAGCTCTGAAAAACACAACCTACAGACACACAGCTCACCCTAAACCTAATGACACAGAGAGGACTAAAACATTTATCAAACACTAAAGCACTGAGACAAACAACTTACTCAGCAACATACAAGACGATCTGTCAGAGATCTGGTTTCTCACGATATCTTCTGGAGGACCGTTGGTGAACTCGGCAGCCATATTGGAACAATTCCATGAAGCTTCTTTCCATTCCACTATAGTGTCGACTACTAAAGTCATCCAACAGATCAAAGTTCAGCGGAAAAAGGCTGTCCTTAAAGGGTAACAACACCCTAAAACACTTTTTTTGAGTTGTTTACAGATATATACATGTTGTACATTGCTTAAAACAGTAATATATG
>JAUCNO010000943.1:3818795-3829686 GCA_032353835.1 Enteromius viviparus | reverse complement strand
ATAAACGGATGACTTATTGAAAGTTTACATTTTCGCGCTGTTGTGACGACGCGTGACACGTGACAACATCAATATGGCGGATGTAGTGCGTCCGAATTCCATTCATAGAACTCACTTTTGCTTTACTGGCCCACCGTACTAATGCGGTTTGGCACTTTTTCAAATGACTATAATAACAAAATATACTCGCACGTGTGGGTATTTAAGTCCAAAATGTCTTTCTCTGTTCGTCTAGATGGATGTTTTCTTCCAAATTGTGCAGGATATGTTAACATCAGTGTACATCAGGTAATAATTGAGGTTCTTTTACACACTCTGCTATTAGATGTTTTCCTCACTGATCAGAGGCTGATCATTTCTACACACGTTTCCTCTTTTAAATTCTTGAGACCCTGATAATTGGACAAACAAATATATTAGACTACCTTGATGCAAAAAGATACCCTATATTAAAAGATAATAAATCTGAAAAATAACACTCAATAACAATGTAGATTTTATTATTTTGTCACTTCATCGGCCACATAACAACACTGGGTTAAATGATTTTTAAGGTTCTGATTTTGTTTAGATGGTTTTACACGTAATTGTTAAAAACTACTTTTTGTTCCACCGTTGTTCATTGAGGAACTAAATGTATTTTGACAGGAAATCAAGTAAATGTATCGGTTAGATATCAGCATTTTTATTACTTAACATTAATTTAGATTTTAAGGAATCAGTTGGTAATGAATTAAAACCAAAGCACATTTCATAATCCTCAAGTTCACACCAATATGAATCAATAACATAATACGTCACCTGTTAAATTCTTTAGGCTATGTCTGTCCAACTGACCCAACTTACTTACTTTAACTGAAGACAGTGATCCTCTGTAGAAATACCAGTAGCTTAGCATCACTGATACACATAAGGGTTAGAAAATAAAACTTACTCTATAACTAAGTACATTATATACATTATTTACATATGCAGGTCCTGGGTGATTCTCCATGTGACACTGTGACGACTCAGACAGAGGCTCTTCACTGATTCGTGGAGCGACGCTTCTGCTGCTTGTGATGTTCTCAGTGACGAGGAAGCGTCCATCTGGCTGCTCTGTCTCCAGCAGTGAAGGTCAGTGGAGCCTCTACCACAGGTGCTGCTTGATCTTCAGCCCCAGCTCAAGGCTGTAGGGATACTGTTGTGTTGTGTTTTCATCATGGGCTCCACAGAGAGGTAAATGCCCTGGTAGTCCTGCACACAACAGCAGTTGACGGGGATGCGATCTTCCTGCTGACACAGAGACTCCAGTCTCTCTTCTACTGGACAGACTGAGTCTACAGGATGGATGTCAGGAAGAACAGCAGCATTCTTCAGTTAGCGCACTTCCAGTCTGTTGAGTCTGTGAGCTTTGGCAGAGATGCAGCTGTAGCTGTGATGTAACCTGGTATCAGCTGCCAGCTGTGAAAGCTCACAGGCCTCTTGAATAGAAGAGATGCTCTTCACAAGGAATCCCCTCAGGTGTTTGGGAAGAGCCCTTCTTTTTCTTCTGGGGCGATGCTGCTCCATAGAGATGCCTGAAAAACACTTAAAAATTACACAAATTGATTGAACTCACCAAATTGTAGAGTTGAAAAGCTTGTAGCATGAGCGATCAGCTTCAATAGTTTGCTAATTTCAAACTACTAAACGACTAAATGCTGTCACTAACAATGAATGTTAAGGCTAATTTAAATGCATAAACAACACCTGTAAAAGTAAAAGTCGATTAGAGCAGCTTAAGCTCTGTTTAAGCATGTAATCTATGCTTCTCTATTACCATTACCCTGTTTAGTTTAGTCACTTTGTGGTCCACAAATGGAAATTTGTCTTTGGCTTCACTACACAAATACATTTAACATCACATTAAACAACAATGTCATCTCCTCATCTCACACTCAGGATCCAGTGTTGGCACAAAAGACATTTGATACACATTTTTCCATGCTTGAGGTTGCCTAAACGTCTTTGTGAAGCAAGCTGAAATTTAGCATTCAAGGGATGAGAACAGTCTGTAATAATAACATATGCTTTTTGTTTAGCTCTTATTATTTTATTCAGTTGTCTTTGTGGTTGTCCTATAATTGCACTAGCAATTTTAACTCAATCCAGTTTTTATTCTTTTCTTTTACTCTTTGAATTCTAGGATGTGATTTATATTGTACCCTTACTTTTAATAATTGTGTACATTACAAATTATGCACTTTAGTACTTTTACTGAAATGAAATGTAAGTAATGTTTTTACTAGGTATTTTTCTTTAGGATCTCCATATTTTAACTGAGGTTTTTCATTTGTGTACATCATCCACCCTGGTTAACTGCAAAAACACATTTCCACAATGGCAGTGTTAAAGTTTTGCAAGCTTTTTCATGTCACCAGGAGTCAGTTTAAGATTTACTTCTTTCTTTCTTTTTTAAACTAATCACCATTTTGTAATTATTTAATAGCTGTCTACAGAGAAAAAGACTTTTTGCCTTAAGAATGTTGTTAAAAAACATCTACCAGCAGCCAACTACCCATTCTAAACCGCCATACCTTGATGCCATGGTATCTGTACTGTGAATACTACATCATTTTTAATTTTTTAAAATATTTACTTAAGAGTTCACACAGTAGAATAGAATAATCAATCATATACCAAAATAAAAAATAATAATGGAAAAGATCATTCAACAAATGGTGCTAAAAATAATACACACTTGCTTAATTGTAAAATATTTTGCAGACCAGAGAGAAACGCACAAAAGAAAAAATTCTTTCTTATTCAAATTTTATTAATATAAAACCAACTTAAATGCAAAAGTAATTTCATGTAACTTCACTTTTTGCAAAAATCATAATGGTCAGATTTAATGTTTCCAGGCTGTAATGCTGCTTCTTTAATATTCTTCTCCCTCTTCATCCTCTTCTCCCATGCTGTCAGTGCCGACTTCTTCATAATCCTTCTCCAGAGCTGCCATATCTTCTCTAGCCTCTGAGAACTCTCCCTCCTCCATTCCTTCACCTACATACCAGTGCACAAAGGCTCTTTTGGCATACATTAGGTCAAACTTGTGATCTAGACGAGCCCAGGCCTCAGCAATGGCTGTAGTGTTGCTCAGCATGCACACGGCTCTCTGAACCTTGGCCAGATCTCCACCAGGAACCACAGTTGGAGGCTGATAGTTGATACCTACTTTGAATCCAGTTGGGCACCACTCTACAAACTGGATGGTGCGTTTGGTCTTAATGGCAGCGATGGCAGAGTTGACGTCTTTGGGCACCACATCTCCACGATACAGCAGACAGCAGGCCATGTATTTACCGTGACGAGGATCACACTTCACCATCTGATTAGACGGCTCAAAGCAGGCGTTGGTTATATCAGCCACAGAGAGCTGCTCGTGATATGCCTTTTCAGAAGAGATCACAGGAGCATATGTAGCCAGAGGGAAATGAATACGTGGGTAGGGCACCAAGTTGGTCTGGAACTCGGTGAGATCCACATTCAGAGCTCCGTCGAATCTCAGCGAGGCCGTGATGGAGGAGACGATCTGCCCGATGAGCCTATTGAGGTTGGTGTAAGTTGGACGCTCAATGTCCAGGTTTTTTCGGCAGATGTCATAGATGGCTTCATTGTCCACCATGAAGGCACAGTCAGAGTGCTCCAGGGTGGTGTGGGTGGTCAGGATGGAGTTGTAGGGCTCCACCACCGCTGTGGACACTTGAGGAGCAGGATAGATGGCAAACTCCAGCTTGGACTTCTTGCCATAATCAACAGAGAGACGCTCCATCAGCAGGGAGGTGAAGCCAGAGCCAGTACCTCCACCAAAGCTGTGGAAGATGAGAAACCCTTGAAGGCCAGTGCACTGATCAGCCTGTTGAAGTAGATAAGCATATTAGAAATAACATCTTCATAATGATTAAATCAAATTCAATTTGCACTCAAAAGATCTTACCAGTTTGCGGGTCCTGTCCAGCACTAGATCAATGATCTCTTTGCCAATGGTGTAATGACCACGGGCATAGTTATTGGCAGCATCTTCTTTGCCAGTTATTAGTTGCTCAGGATGGAACAGCTGGCGATATGTGCCTGTGCGCACTTCATCTGAAGAGGGAAAAAAACAGAAAAGCCTAATTATCTAAGTTTCTGTTCTTTTTTTATTTACAGTAGCAAATAGGAAGAAAAAGAAGAAAATATTTAAAGCGTCCAATAAAAAAAAGATTGCTTTTTATCACAAAATATATTCTATAAAACTTGCTTTTCCAATATTTTGTAAAATGGGTTTCATGATAATTTAAATGGATTATATACGGTTTAGTTTACCAATCACAGTGGGTTCCAGATCAACAAAGATGGCACGTGGAACATGTTTTCCTGCTCCAGTCTCGCTGAAGAAGGTGTTGAAGGAATCGTCTCCTCCTCCTATTGTCTTATCACTGGGCATCTGTCCATCAGGCTGAATACCGTGCTCCAGACAGTAAAGCTCCCAGCATGCATTTCCCATTTGGGCCCCAGCTTGGCCAACATGCATAGAGATACACTCACGCTAAAGGGAGGGTAAAAATATATTAAATATATGAAAATAAGTACATATTTTATATGATTACTAAGACACATTTATACATTAGATCCTATTATGTAACTTTTATTTAACTATTAAATAATTAAATAGGAGGAGGGGCTTATAATTTTTCTCAATACTATGCAGTTTCCTAAGCTTTTGGAACTGTTGTTCAATAGAGGACTCTCTTATTTTCGATTACTTTTACATGCATGTTTACCCTCTCCTCCAGATTGGGTCACAGGATCTCTAGAGTACAGAAGAAGAGCCTAAGTGCGTTCCTTTGAGGCCTCGGCCCACCCCCTCCCTGTCCCAGCTGTACACTCTTCTTTGTGTAAGACAGAGATATCTCACTCGGGGCTTGTCGCAAGAACAGTTATATCTTTTATTCTGCTATGCTGCAGATTTTGTCACTCATGATCTCATCTACTAGCAATGCCTTGCTTTATGTCATAAAGGCATGAATGTATTCATTCTCTGAGTAACAACTGTGTGTCTCATGCTGTTGTTCCCTTTTTTCTCCTCTTTTAGTTGAAAGAGGTTCAGTAAGCTATTTTGGCTCTGCAAACCCTCCAAACATAGATAAATGTTATATTCAGAAAAGGCAAAGTACAGGAGTTTCCTGCTGACGTGTGTCACAGTCTGGGATCAGGCTTTGAAGGCCGTAGCCACATCCTTTCTATAATGAAAGGCCAGCTTTGTGTCTGAAACTCAGCATGGCTTAATGTTTTACTTCTGATTTCTTAATATATAAACACAGTATATAGAACTGTTTCAATAGTTTAACTTCGTCTTCCACACAAAAATAATACATTCATGTTAAATAATGTATTAATTATTATAGAATTTACCAAAATCTCTTAACATGCCTTTCGTGCACAAAATGTGAAATAATATACATTTTAGTAGGGCGATGTTTAAAAAGATTACAATTAAAAATCGATTAAGCACTATGAACTTACCATCTTGTCAGATTTCCCTTCAGGCCGACTTGAGGGTTCGGAATGAGAAGGCAGATGTGAAGAAGAAAGGAGAGGTGGGGTTTTTATAGAGAGGGAGGAGGGAGAGAGGGGGTTAGCAGGAAGTGGGATCGCCTGTTGGAGTGAGGATAGTCATTCAGAAGGGCTGTCCTTCCTACACAAGCATAGTCTAGCTCCCTCTTGGGACTTTTAGGTCTGTGAAAACCATCTAGCCCCTTTACTAGCTTTTTGGGCATTCGATAATGCTAAAAGCCAGGAAGGAATTTTACAGGCTATAATGTCAAAAGTTTTCAATGGTTATGTGTTAAAGTTGCATTATAGCTGCAGGAAAATTGATATCTTGACTCTTTGTAATATAATGCCTTCACAGTATTCTTTGTGATTTCTACATGAAGAGAAGCGAGTTTAAAGACTTGAGGGTGAAAGTGTCATTTCATATGAGTAATTGCTTTATAAGTCTTTTATGTAAGTACTGTAAACGTGGCCCTATATTTGAAAACAGATATGTCTTTATGTTTTCTGTTTACAGAGCATAAAAAGCACTTTGACTAAGATTTTCTATGGACATAGTTCTTACCATAAAGAAAGAGAAACACTGGCCCAGTTGACATCAGACTTTAATTTCTGCGCTACAGTGATAATGCAAGCACAGACATTATCCAGCCTCTCATACTGATGCCTATTGACATGAACAAACAGCTGAATCATGAATAACAGCTACAGCAGGTGGTCATTTTTGTGCTGCAGCATAGATACGGTTGGGGGGAAGGGTGTCGTGATGGAAAGCGTTCTGTTTTGCGTGTAGGCCTCTATCACTTTGCATGTGCAAATACATACAGATATTAAACAGATAACATGTCCAACTGTATATCATGTAAGGGACGCAAATAACAACACATTTTTAGAAAGCTTGTCACCAGACTTTTTATTGCTGAATTTTATTCTACGTTCATTTTCACTTTTCTAACAGATTGAACTTTTGCATAAGACGTAAAAAAACAGAAAATGAATTAGGAACATTTATTTGCCTTAACATTAAGGATTATGAATTAACAATGCAAGTTTTTACACCATTTATTAATCTTGGTGCATTAATATTGTTATTATTGATCATATGTGTGTTACCAATTCATTTACATATGATAATTTGTACAACAAAATATTTATATATGTAGAACTGACCAAAGATTAATAAAAGCTGTAAAAGTATTCTTCATTAATATTTTATGTTAACTATTGCGGTAATTTATAGTCTCTTTATGAAGTGATACTAAAGAATGTATAGCCCCCAAAAACAAAATAATGCATTTTAGAAGATAAAATGAATTTTAGATTACCCTGAGATTACAAACAAACTGCATTTAAAATTCCACTCCGTCCTCATCATCTTCGATGGTGTCAGTGCCGACTTCTTCATAATCCTTCTCCAGGGCTGCCATATCTTCTCTAGCCTCTGAGAACTCTCCCTCCTCCATTCCTTCACCTACATACCAGTGCACAAAGGCTCTTTTGGCATACATTAGGTCAAACTTGTGATCTAGACGAGCCCAGGCCTCAGCAATGGCTGTAGTGTTGCTCAGCATGCACACGGCTCTCTGAACCTTGGCCAGATCTCCACCAGGAACCACAGTTGGAGGCTGATAGTTGATACCTACTTTGAATCCAGTTGGGCACCACTCTACAAACTGGATGGTGCGTTTGGTCTTAATGGCAGCGATGGCAGAGTTGACGTCTTTGGGCACCACATCTCCACGATACAGCAGACAGCAGGCCATGTATTTACCGTGACGAGGATCACACTTCACCATCTGATTAGACGGCTCAAAGCAGGCGTTGGTTATATCAGCCACAGAGAGCTGCTCGTGATATGCCTTTTCAGAAGAGATCACAGGAGCATATGTAGCCAGAGGGAAATGAATACGTGGGTAGGGCACCAAGTTGGTCTGGAACTCGGTGAGATCCACATTCAGAGCTCCGTCGAATCTCAGCGAGGCCGTGATGGAGGAGACGATCTGCCCGATGAGCCTATTGAGGTTGGTGTAAGTTGGACGCTCAATGTCCAGGTTTTTTCGGCAGATGTCATAGATGGCTTCATTGTCCACCATGAAGGCACAGTCAGAGTGCTCCAGGGTGGTGTGGGTGGTCAGGATGGAGTTGTAGGGCTCCACCACCGCTGTGGACACTTGAGGAGCAGGATAGATGGCAAACTCCAGCTTGGACTTCTTGCCAAAATCAACAGAGAGACGCTCCATCAGCAGGGAGGTGAAGCCAGAGCCAGTACCTCCACCAAAGCTGTGGAACACCAGGAAACCCTGAAGGCCAGTGCACTGATCAGCCTGTTGGAAAAGAACAGAAAGAGAGCTTACCAAAAAAAAATCGATACACCAATTTCAGTCAATTTTTACAACTTAAGTAGCTTAATCAAACCAAAACGATTTACCAGTTTGCGGATACGATCCAGGACTGAATCAATAATCTCCTTTCCAATGGTGTAGTGTCCCCTGGCATAGTTATTGGCGGCATCCTCTTTTCCAGTGATGAGTTGTTCTGGGTGAAAGAGTTGGCGGTAGGTGCCTGTCCGTACTTCATCTACATTCAAGAAACGCAATTTCAATCAGCACATAATTTGGTATTCTCATGTACATGCTATTTTAAACCATTTTTAAACACATACCAATCACAGTGGGTTCCAGATCAACAAAGATGGCACGAGGAACATGTTTTCCTGAAGCCGTCTCGCTGAAGAAAGTGTTGAAGGAATCGTCTCCTCCTCCTACTGTTTTATCACTAGGCATCTGTCCATCCGGCTGAATGCCGTGCTCCAGACAGTAAAGCTCCCAGCATGCATTACCAATCTGTGCTCCAGCTTGGCCAACATGGACGGAAATGCACTCACGCTGCAAATTGAGAATTTTTTCATATTAATCATTTAATCATACACTAAAGACTAAATATAGCAATATTAAAATAAGGTGTAAAAGATGAAAAGTTACCATATTGTATTTTGTCTTCCAGCCGATGCTCAGGGTTCGGAATGAAGCTCTAAATGTGTCAAAGTCTGACACAGAACATATTTATACCTGGAGCATCATGCGGTAACAGTGTTCTTTGTAATCGGAGAAGCCACTGATGTCGATACTATCTTCAGGCAGAAAAAGGAGGAAGACAAAAAGAAAAATGAGGTTAGCACCTCCTACACTCATAGGAATAGTTTATTGTTAGAGCAAGTTATGAATTTGAATAGACCTGTGAACAATATGACAAAAAGCTTCTTTGATCCTCCAGGGAGCATTTTCACAAAAGCACAGCTGAGCAAACTGTATGCCTTTACATGTACAAAATCTTGGTTGATGTATTCTCGACACAAAGAAGCATATATCTAAGAAAGAATTTGTAGGTTACTCATGCAGAGGAACCACTTTCATGAATTAATAATAGCTCCTCTTATTACAGAGAGTAATGTGATATCCTCTGTGTGTGCTCTGAATGAGGTTTGTTGCAAGAGAGTGAAAAATAGTAATACAATAGTTGCTCAGATTGACTTGTAATGATACTGAGAACTATAAAGCTTATTTTTTTATGTTGCTTCCTGAAAACTGCTATACATCCTTTTTCTTGTAACCTTAGCCTGAGGATCTTTTGCTTAGGCAAAGGCTGTTTAGATAGGCTGTTTACTGAATTAAGATGATTTTATAGGTAATTTATCAATTTTATGTCTCTGACTACATGTATCAGTTTACAAAGGTGCCTTTAAAGCAATATATTGTTGTACATGTCTGTAAAGGGATGACTTTACTACAGAAGACGTTTACTGTTAATGTGTGTGGAAGATTGAATTTCACCGTTTCATGCTCTGCTTCTAGCCTTCCTCTGGCACATATTGCTATTACGACTAAACGTTCTAAAAAAAAAAAAGAGTATTTTTTTTTCTTACAGATAAATACTGGCTTCATATGTCTACTGTCACTTTCTAAACTCATTCAACTTTAATGTTAACTTTCCGTGAACTCGGATAAGTTTTTATACCGGCCTCTAGTGGTTGTAATAGAACAACGACAAACATGGCACAATCCGAATAAAAAGTGCATTTAAAAAACTTTTGCCAAAGTTTACCAAACGTTTAATTGTTGTAGAATATATAAAATATAATATAAAATTCCTAAAATATTTGAGTAAGCATATTCATCATACATTTCAGAATTGAATAGTATTATTGACGTGTTTGATTTGTTCTGTTACAGTAACTGTGACTGGAATAACCTGTTCTGATTGACTGATGAGTTTGGGCACTTTTAGCTGGTCACTTATTTACAGACAGAACATCAAATGTCTGTTTGATATTACTGTCTGACTGCTTACCACATGGTGTAATTCTTTTTTTAATGGCCCAAAAGACACAACTGCATTATTAACTGACACACAAAAAAGAACAAAACCATTCATCTTACTTTCTTTTTTTCTTTCTTTCTTGGCAATATTTCCAAGGTATTTTTCAGGAAATATCTGTGTTAGGCTTATGATCAGGGTTAGGTGCTTCTACACCCTTGTTAACATACTGAAACAACTGATCCATTGTGCATTGTGGCACAAATACCACTAGGGGACAGTATAGTTATGCTGTTTAGGTTATTATGAACGCTACATGCAGTATGATCTTTGCAAGACAACTTATTTATATGAAATAATAACATTTATGTAAAGAAATCAATTTAAAGTGAAAATGCATGACTGCATGCAGACCCAAAATTGCTGAAGCTGCATGGGTGAAGACTTTCTTTTTTTTTGTTTAGGTGACCGCTATATAGATTTTGGGTTGATGAATGAAGAAATATAGAAATATGTACTGTATACACTGAAAAAAACCCCCAACTTTTTTTACTTACCTTTTTTTATTGTTTGCAGTCCAGATATCTAAAAAAAAACGTCCTGCTAGAATATATGTACAGTGGGTATTCAACCCTCCTTAAATTGCAGCCATTTGCTAAAACAATGTAAGTCCTTTTTTTCTCCTCATTAATGTTACTTACAGCACCCCATACTAACAGAAAAACACAGAATTGTTGACATTTTTACAGATTTATTAAAAAGGAAAAACTGAAATATCACATGGTCCTAATTAAATATTGCTGACTCATATATTTAACTCAGGTGCTGTCCATTTCTTCCAATCATCCTTGAGATGGTTCTACACCTTAATTTGAGTCCAGCTGTGTTTGATTATACTTTATTGGACTTGATTAGGAAAGCCACACACCTGTCTATATAATACCTTACAGCTCACAATGCATGTCAGAGCTAATGAGAATCATGAGGTCAAAGGAACTGCCTGAAGAGCTCAGAGACA
>JAUCNO010000943.1:3786286-3818695 GCA_032353835.1 Enteromius viviparus | reverse complement strand
GAGGAATGGCAGAGGATCCCCAAATCCAGGTGTGAAAAACTTGTTGCATCTTTCCCAAAAAGACTCATGGCTGTATTTGATCAAAAGAGTGCTTCTACTAAATACTGAGCGAAGGTTCTGAATAGGATATTTCAGGTTTTTCTTTTTTAATAAATCTGCAAAAATTTCAACAATTCTGTGTTCTTCTGTCAATATGGGGTGCTGTGTGTACATTAATGAGGGAAAAAAAATGAACTTAAATGATTTTAGCAACTGGCTGCAATATAACGAAGAGTGAACAATTTAAGGGGTTCTGTATACTTTACATACCCACTGTATATAATATTTATATGCAGCTGATGAAATTAGGCAAAGAATCCACTAAGCAGTGGCCAACAGGTCTCAGACCATCACAAAGAAATATGTTGGGCAACAGATTTACAACCATCAAGGTCAGCAAGCTCAAAGTGACGTCGTACCTCTTTCCATGTCCTAATTAATCACTTGAGTGACCTTAACCCTGTAGCTCATACACACACAGAGGAATGAATTACAGTTTGATTAAGGTTTGCCACAGTTACGTCCTCGCCAACGACCCTGGGTCTCATGCTTACAGTGTATTTGATTGTCTTTCATGTTTTGTTTTTAGAAGCCTATACTTCTCCAAAAGGAAATATGAAAGGCTTTCAGTTATTTTTTTAAAAGATGCACTAAATATTCTGCACACCTATTAGCATAAACTCTCCATATGTTGTATTTTGTGTCTTTTGTAGAA
This sequence comes from Enteromius viviparus, assembly GCA_032353835.1. Classification (NCBI taxonomy): domain Eukaryota; kingdom Metazoa; phylum Chordata; class Actinopteri; order Cypriniformes; family Cyprinidae; genus Enteromius; species Enteromius viviparus. Next base: position 3,817,941 of record JAUCNO010000943.1, on the reverse strand, counting down.
ATGCTTTGCACTAGGGTGATATATATTAGTAACAGATGTAAAAAAACAGACATAAATAATGGAAAATTTAGAGTAGGAAAAAATGTCATTTATTTACAATACAACGAAGGACGCTGTGTGATTGTGAAATTATATTTCTTACGTAATCTAATTAAGAATATTTCCTATGCTGGATTTAGATGGAGCCCCTGGGAGCAACTAAAACACAAATGGTGTGAAACTGGCAATGGCATTCAGCTGTTAGCTGATTACATTGACTCCATTTATTTGTGACTGTTTTCCAGTCACTTCACTCCTGAAGGTGAGTATTTCATCTCCATATAAACACGTTGGACTCAGAGCCCTTCTGTAAGCTTTGAGTCTCAGTGAGAATGCAGATTGGAAAACGGAAAGCGCTTTGGGATAATCAATACTGTGACATGGATCAATGCAAATAATTATTGATTTAATTCATTAACACACTCCACTTTGCCATCGTTCACTTACACAATTAGAATATCAAATGCCAACATAGCATATTTATTCAAATATATTTACACATAATATGTCGGAGGATTAGAATTGGGACGTTTTTATAAAAATCTAACTGCACTGGTGTGTGAAAAAAACCCACACAGCCTAAATAGACACTTAGAATGGAATTCAGATTCTTTTATACAGGTTATGAATCTTGAACTAGTGATGCTTTCTGTTTTGTGTATTTGGACAGAGCAATATATGGTTGACACTTGATCTATTAATCATTAAAGAAAACACCAGTCTTCCCAGCAACAGGGAACCCTCTGAGAACTTAATCTGTAAATGTTCTGTCAAAACAAAAACGTTCTCACAGTAATGTTAGTTCAATTTGAATTTAAGACCTCTTTATTGTATCCGCTGTTTGGAGGGGGGGAAAGGAACTGTAAACTCTATTGTAAATAAAATTACACTTTTTATAGCTTCGATATAATTTTCGATGTTTACATGAAAAAAATATTATTTTGTTTTTATAAAAAAGTCACAACTGTGGTATTAAATGTTGCACATTACTTTTTTATCTTTTGTATTTTGTGGAGAAAATAGGATTTAATACTTCTGTAATGAATTAGCTGTTTTGTTTATTTTATACTACACTGTTTCATTACATCCAAGTGCTTTATTGGCCTCTTATTTTATTCTTTTCCATCTTATAGTTGTTTAACTCTATTTTAACCAGTTTAACTAGCTGAACTCATAATCATATTCACTAAACTGGTCTAGTGTTTAAGTTTGAAAACAACACGTAGCATCATACCACAGAAATGTTGGCTACATGAGGTTAGGGGTAGGCAATATGAGCTAAAATTATCACAGTATTTTCCACAGTTAAGAAAAATTGGAATCACTTTTTAGAAGATTTTAGTTAAATTGCAGGCAAAACATGTATTTTAACCTTATAACTAAAAAAATATATCATTTCAAGATCTAAGCAAAAAAAATAAAAAAGGTGTGACCTTAGATGCACGAAATTATGCTAAATAAAACACCTTGGCAGAAGAAAAACAGCAAATGGACTGAAAGAACAAGCAAGTTTACTCTCTGACAGCAGATTAGATCCTTTGATTAGCGAAAAACAAAGCTACTCTGTGCAGCGCTTATGAACACAGAGGTAATTCAATATTTATATTTTTCTTCCTATATTTGGAGTATTGTGAATTCTTCTATAGTGTCTGCTACAACATTTTCTCTCTGCTTCTTTAGCATCTCTGCCCTACGGCCATTTACCGACTTTTCCACACAAATTACATTTTGGTAAATTATTATAATAGCCTACAGTTTGTGCATCACATAGCTATCCACGCGAAATCCATATCATGGCACAACATAATACCCTTAATACCAGTATTAGGTAACTTATAAGAGCAATTTGGGTTGTTAGACTCAAAACGTGAGTTTGTGTGTGTGATTTAAGGGTTATGGTTTTGGCCGTTTCTTTGGTCTCTAAAAATTCATATTAAGGCATATTTACAGAATTTGTAACATTAATCCTGTGACAGTTGAAGCAAGCTGGTAATTTATCGGCCATGTCTTAACGTGAGGTTTGATAGGGTCTAATTGGTGGATTAAGTTCTTGTTAAAACAGATTAAGACTGATGGGATTATGTGGCTGTGAGAGAGATGAGACAAAACAGGAAACACAGCACGAGTTAGGGGTGTCAGTGGCAGGGGGAATTAGTTGATTAAAGCAGCCCAGGAGGAGGCGTAGGGTCTTGATTTATTCTTGCTAGTGGGTGGTGGAACATTTGTGTATTCCTCCACACTGTTGTCAGAGCGAGAGTGAAAAGTCTACATCAATTTGTACCCATTATCATGTCAATAGACTAAGAGGGGTTGGGTATAAAGGCAAATGCACTCACACACACTTCTGTTCCCTCCATCTGTGTGAGTTTTTTAAATATTTCAGTCTGATATGGGATTTTTCGCTGCCCAACGTTCTCTCGCTGTTACATTCTCACACACACACACACACACACACACACTCCGGAGTCCTTTTACCGTAAACCTTACTCATTTTCCTGAAACAGTGACACAGACATGCCCTTATGTTGATTAAATGGACAGGCGGCATTGGAACACCAAGACTTTGCTACTGTTGCTTATTTTAGCAGAAAATGAGTAATATTATGTAACGATGTGGGTGTACCTAAATACCCCAAATGTATTGCAAATGTTTCTGCACTTAATCTACAGATCGTTCTCACACTCAAGGTCACAAGTAAAAATGCTCACTGTTGAGTTTAGCCCAGCTGGACTAATTTAAGATAGCTCACATTTGCTCATTTCAAGGATTTTCATAATCAAATTTTAGTCAGAGAAACAGGAATAAACATTTCCAAGTACGCAGGACAGGGAAAAACATCAAACTGAATCAAAGTGCATTTTAGCCCAATTCCGAACTTAATCTCTTTGTCTCTATTACTGACACTTTATATAATAAAAGACAGATTATATATTCTAAACGCTGGCTATGCTGAGAGCCTTTAAGTCCTCATACGCACTTAAAGTTCTCTTTGATTTGTTTTCAGTGACCTGTAAACAATACCAGGTGTTAAAATGTCAACTATTTCAAAAGACAAATGACAATCTGTCCTTTGATGCTTATCCATTGAGGACTTCTGCACTTAGCCAGGGCCCATTGAAGAGTCACACTGCAGTATGGCACTTAACCAATGCAAACAGCAGAAACAAACAAACTCGGAGACACAAGTAGGCAAGATTATATTTGTGGGTGAGGCTATATGATTTCATAGAACATTCATTGTCATATTATTCTTTATTCAAAAGACCATTTTAGGTGATCTAACTGCTGCTGAATAAACTTGAGTGAATGAATAGGAATTAATCCCCATTCAAGTTTTCTTTGTGTGTCAAGAAAAAAAGAAAAACAGTTGATACTGTGCTTATATTTTAATCAAACATAGAACTGTTCAACTGATTATATGTGTGTGTATATATATAAATTATTTTAAATTTTTATATGTAATACAGAATTGTTAGACTGAAATAATGAGTTTTGTTCTAGTACGTCAAATGGTATAGGATGGTGCTTCCTCTAGTAAAAAATAAATTTGAAACGCATTTACATACATATATTTGTACATATTTATGCACTTAATAAAAAAAATCCTGCAGTTGTACTTTTAGTATAGGCCTATTGTGTATAATTGCATAGTATCTTATTTTTTTTTTTTATGCTACTTAATGAACTTTAATTGTGTGGTAGTGCTGATTCCAACTAAAGATAAACTAAGGGATATTTGCTAAAGTGGAACTATTGCAAGTAATTAAATATCTTGCATTTAAAGACATATTATTCAAAGGCATAAAGCACATTTGTGGCTTAATATTATTGTGTTGTGTGCAATAGTACACACAAATGTGCACAATTAATGTTTAATTATAACTTTTATATCAGTAAGATATAAGTTTTTTTGTTGGTCTTTTTTTTTTTACAGACTTGATTTTCATACCAATATGTATACCTGATATGCAAGTATACTTGAAATTACTCACTTTGGGGCATCTTTTTAATGCTTAAATGTAAATCCATGTCTGGGTATTTCAGTTGCATATAAGTTCCAATTTAAAATGTATTTGTTCTTTATGTGAAATGTTTTTGTACTACTGAAAGGCATTAAACTAGGCATTAATCAGCTCTCGAAACGGACATATTAATCACTCTATAGGAACAGCAGGACGTTTAACTAATGCATGACCAGATGTACAATTTAGCAGCGCTGCAGTGTTTTAATTAGTCCAATTGCAGCGAATGTCCAACCCTCCATCCACTCCACAGCATTTAAGGGTTAAACAGCCTGATAAATGGCTTCTTCCAGTGAATACAGGCTTTAGGCTGCACTGGGGGCTCATTTTGGCTGCGTTCACCCCTCCCTCGTGTCTCTCAGGGGTCAGTCAGTGAGACGATAATTGAGAGATTCCCAAACAGTAATCTCTTATCTGCCTGATTGACCTCAAGTCCTATTCAGTAGAAAGCAACCAAGTGACATCTGTTGACTCTGCTTGAAAAGGACATCGCAGGCTGCATTTGTTTAAGTGGCTGTACACCCTTTGTGAAGGCAGTGTCCCCTGCTTCTATAAAAATGATGAGCTGTTAAACACTCCAGCTTGTTTTTAGAGCTGGCGTTGGCTTGTCTCACGCAGAGAAACTAATTAAGACATTGTACAAAGAAATCTTCACATCAAAGGCACAAAGGAAAATAAACCAATACCAGTTGTTTTTAACTTTTGTGCATTTACTAATCAAAAATATTATTTGGACAAAACAGGTGGTGGAAACCTGTTGTTTTTATGGTTTAATTGCAATATATCCCAAAAAAAAGTTTTGATCCAGATTCTGCATAAATTATATATTGTTATGTGCATACAAAATGTGTTGGATTAGTCTGCTTTAGCATAATAGTCGCATTTTTAAATGCATGCACCTACAAATATGGGAGACACCCGATGAATGACCTTCCCGGTTTTGACTCCAAACGTGTTGCGACCGTTCCTCAATAAATCTTCCGTCTTAATCAAACTAGAACCCTCCTCCATCACTAAAGCAGTGCGGCGAGTCCAATTCCACTACACAATGCGGCATAATGGAACTATTTATTTCCATAATGCCGCATTGTCACTGTGATGTTGCGCCCTCGGGACGATGACGGAGAGGCGGAGGGATCGAGGAGAGGTGACGAAGTGCTCGAACAGAAAGGGTGGGGGGTTTCTAATTAGCGAATGAAATTTCATGTTGGGCTCCATAGGAGATAAATTAGCTTTTGACAGCTCCTCCCTTTCAGCTTGTCAAAACCTCTGACAGAACGGCCAGTTAACGGATTGCTAATTCCTCTTTTAGGCCTCACCGCTTCGGACTGCTGTACACAACCAAGACCATTTCCTAAATGGTTATGTAGCGGCGGCAGCATGCAACTTTTACATAAATGCGGAAATACCAACCCGGTCTCATGGAAAGCTGTAACTATTTTATGAGGTGCCAGTTTTGTAGGAATGCATACAATTTGAGTTGTACAAAGATGTACAGTAAGCTTAATGAAAGGAGTAAGCTAATTTATTCTCTTTTTCTAAATTTCTAAATGATTTTCTATTGATGTGCTCTCCATACAGTCCTCAAAATTTATATGTACGTGTATTTGTCTATTGTGTGCAATGCTATTGGTCAAACTACTGTACTCTTTCATTACTTTCAGCAAGAATGAAAACGATAGTAAAGCCTAATTCCTGTATGCTATAGGTCAGCTTATTGTCTGCAAAATCATTTTAGTGTAGTGATGATTGTTGATAATCAAACTTTTTAGGAAACTTAAAATGTACACTGCGCACATTGAAAAAAATGTAACAAGGTTAAAATCTCACTTTAAATAAATTATAATAAATTAACTTTAAAACTTCCTATTAAATTTGTAATGGGAAAAAATATTAGGGAACACTTTAGAATTAACACGTTTTAACTATTAATTATGACTTTTCCCTCAATATATTCTTAATTTGCTGCTTATTAATAGTTCGTAGTGGATTAGGGATGTAGAATAAGGTTGTGTTTTATGTACTTAATTAGCACTAATAAGTGGCTAATATTCTAGTAATATGCATACTAATAAAATATTAAACTAATAGGTGTAACCATAAAATAAAATCTTACCAATATCATATTTGAAAAAAAATGCTGCATTTTTGCTAGTATTGCCAGCACGCAAGTTCCGTAATGGGCAAGATACTCAATTATTCACAAGCCAGATTTGTTTCTGGATGAGAATATGCTTTCTTGGACCCTTGTTGTGCCCCCTGACTTGATCCCCCATAGATCATCACCCATTTAAATACACCTACAGCAGCCTATGCAGTCACTCTGCAAATTGGCATAGATTTGCAAAGCAAATATTAAATTTTAACGACAACCTTCCAGACAAACACAGAGATTTAATGTGCGCATGTCATTATCTACGAGAATATTTTAATGAATTCCTGATGGAAATCAGATGCTGTAATTTATGAATGACAGGTTTATGGTATAAAAGCACAGACATAATCAGTACATAAAGTGATCGCTGGCTGTACGCAGATACAGTATTTGTTTTGGTGTTATTTTGTACAACAAATGGCAAATACATTTTGATTGTAATTAAAAGGTAGCACTTTTGTAGTTTTGCTTTATACTATTTTGTCTTATGATATGAAAATATCATTGTAGTGTTGTTGTTTTTTACACAGCATATAAAACATAGCAGGTAGGGGTGCACGATTCAGAAAGGTGAGGTGAGCTTAAATCATGTTTTTGAATTATAGCTGTGTGGTCTGAGGACTGTCTGATTAAAAAACATATAGTCTATTGGTGGGTGGGGCTGCTTATCCTACAGCAGGATTAGGTGCAACCATTTGGACAAGCAGGGCTAATTGAACTGTCATATTTAATTTGCTCACCTCTGACAGCCGCACACATATACAGCCCCGGATGAATCTGTGAGCTGACTAGGATGGTCCTGGAAGATAAACACAGAGGCTGATTAGATGTAGTAGTTATCCATCATGCCTGTCCTGTTATATATCTCCAGACTGACCAAACACGCACATACCCGTACACAAAGGGCACAGCAAATTCAGCCCTGCCTTCTGTGCATGTTGTTTGATTTTTGCTTTGCTAATTAAATTCCACCCTGACAAATAAAAATATGGCTATACTTTGGAAGTTATTACATTGTGGTTCAGAAATCTGGAATGATATCCCATAAATTATTGTGGCCCAGGAGAAATAACCGGCCTAAAGGAATGTTCTGATTAAACTTTTTAATATTTGTGTAGGGCACATCACCTTATACTGAGATGGGTGTTCATTCATTCATTCATTAATTCATTCGTTCATTCTCATAATTGGTATTCATAAATTAAATAATCTCATTGGTATTGATTTCATAATTGATATTTGTACTTTATTTGTTTATTTAAATATTCTTTATGAAATGCATAATGCACTTTATTTACTTGTGGCATTTATTCATTCATTTAGTTGTAGCCTTTTTTTCTCATAACTGGCATTGCACTTTATTTAGTTACTTATTTTTTGTTAAATGTATTATCTCATAAATGCTGTGTCACTTTATTTTGTTATTTTTTAAAATGTATAATCTCATATAATTGCATTTATTTATTTATTCATTCAGTTTTTTTAAATAAATGTATCTCATAATTGGTATTACACTTTAATAAATTATTTGTTATTAAATGCATCTCATAACTGCATTTATTTATTTGTTTTTTTATTGAATGTATAACCTCATAATTGGTATTTCACTTTTTTTTATATTTTTTATTAAATGCATAAACAATTGCATTTAGTTAATAATTCACTCATTCATTTATTTTATTTTATTGTATTTAAATGTATAATCTATTTTTTTGTGTCTAAGTTCATACGTCTCAGCAGAAGAACCACCCACGATGAGCCACCAGCTCCTGATGTTGCCACCATTTTTTCCGGAGCAACAGATGTTTGTAGCAGCTCTGCCGGACTAATTATCCATCCCGGTCATCCTCTTTGTGTAGTACGTGCACGTGTATGTGTCCAACTTTCTGTTATGCTTTAACTCCACAACGGTAGGATTTAGCAGTAATTATCCCGAAACACACCCCTCTTGCCTCTGCCATTGTCTTGATGTCTGGGCAACATAGCCGTCATTAATCAAGCAATTCAACACAGAGCTGAACTGGTTAACCTGCACCGCCCAGCCCTGGTTACTGAGGAAGTTTTCAATTCCCTCTGCTCAATCACAAGGACACAAGAGTGCAACAATGGGTTGGTTATGAATGGAAATTAAAATAAGATGCAACCATTCAGTGGATTCCAGCAATGCAATGTTAAGATTTGGTAGGTCTGAACAAAGAGTTAAATTTGCTGAGTAGGAAGGCTGGAATTGGAAATTAGACAGCACAGAGGTATTTCCTTAGCTTTAATACTGAAACCTACACATGCACAGCGCACTGCTATTTTTTACCTCTGACCTAGAGCAAGAGGTCAGACAGTTACGAAAGGGGCAGCCCATGTCACCATGTTGCATTTGTGTATGAATAGCTGTCCATTCAATGGCTCTTTTACAGTCTCTTGAATACAAGTGTTGGCTCCCTTCTGGACAGTCAGAATGCAGAGTGCATTGCACTTTTGGCAGGCTTGTTAGGCATCTGTGGTCTCTTTTTTTAGAAAGAGGACATTTATGTGTAGATCAACTTACGGTACCATTTACTTCTATTGTTTTACTAGAAAAATTAAGTTGCATGCATTTCATTTTTCTAATTTTAGACAGAAAATATTTGTAACAAAAATAAGCTGTTTGGACAGTTGTTCAGTCATCTCTTAAAGGCATATTTAACAGCACTAACCACTAAGATCTTTATTTGCCAAATGCACAACATTGCACACATTCAGATGTGATTCTGGTCTTTCAGTCAGTGAGTCAATTTTCAAATAGTATCTCAGTTTCAGAAAGAAAAGTGCTCAAATGCTTTAAAAAAAAAATGGTTTTTACATTGAGTAATGGCATTGAGTTGATTCTTAGTTCATTAAATTTTTACTAAATAAATTTCACTAAATTTAAGCTTGCTTTGTAACAAATTATTTTAAATTATAAACAATCTGTTCAAAATTCATCTTTTTAAATGCAGTTTAATTTTAATTAATAATTCGTTTTATTCATTATTTGATTAATTGTCATAAATGATATTTTATAACAATTAGACTTTATAATAATATTTGATTTGATTCAGTGCTTCAAAATACATATATATATTTGCCCTTATTGGAGAGAGGAAACAATGAGGAGGATACTGATTATGCCATTCTGAATTTTAGGGAAAGTAAATTCCCATTAAAATTAAATTACAGAACTACAGTTATTGTAAACTTTTTAATTTAATGTTCATGCACTTGTTTTTTTATTTTTGTAAAATACCATATACGCTAAAAAATTAAATAATGTTACAATTATTATAATATTACTTTTTAAGATAGGATGATGAAATTTAAAGTATTTTAAAACATTGATTCACACAGCTTTAACTTGTTTTCCTCTGACAGCACAATGCAAAATTTGTAACATTTGGTCGCTCCTTAGTATTGCTTATTTACAAAAACGAAAGCTGGATACCTCTAAATATATTTTCTAAAGCAAATCTGTTTATTATCTGTTCCTGTGCACAAGCGCTCCCAGTGTTAATGATTTACATTTAGAAGCCTAATAATTGACCTTTATCTTCCTAATGAACTGAGATTAATTATAACCCCAAGGTCTTGTCTGGCAACACACTGACAGTGTTAAGTGCATTACCTGACTTCCCATGAGAAAAACTGTTCACAGAAAAAATACCGCAAATAACCATTTAAAACAGCGATTCTTGGATGTGAATGTCATTGGATAATGTTGGCATGTTTCTCGCTTTTACATTTATACTCGACCTTTGACACAGTAATGCTTTTCAGTTTTTTATCGCATGTGTACTGCGCTATTTTCAGTGCTGGCACGACAATGTCTCGTGTAAAATAAACCGTTGTTTCGGTAGCAGGTAACCTCTTGGAAAAACAAGAAACAAATAATGACGCAATTACAGCATGTTGCGTTTATGCCGCTTGTTGATTCATTTGTTCATTAGTATATGTTTGCACCTGATAAGAAATAGGGGCGAGTGGGTGGTCGTGCAAACACGTCGCATTACTAGTGTGAGAAAAGCGAGGCTGCATCGCACCTGCGAGCGCGCCAGGTGGAAAAGGTCAACCTGTCCGTCATCGTCCATTTTTTTTGTCAAGGTTAGCGCCATGTGTATTTGAACCCAAGTATTTATTCCGCAATCAGGAGAAACCTGACAAATCATTTCCAGAGGAGTGAAATTGTTCATTAATTCCTCTTCTTAGCAGTCCTCTCTCTTTTTAAGAAGCTAATCTGTGAACTGAAATGAATTACAATCTGAACATGGGCAGGACATAGGCTATATCAGAAGCTGTACAATTAAAATGTTGATCTTTTTTAGTTTACAAGAGATTTGCAGCCTACATGCCATTTGACCATTTATTTTCCAATTAAACATTTTCGGTCCTATTCTATTGTATTCCTTAAATCTACTTTTGTTTTGTTTAGATGCTTACCTACTGATATAGACTGGCTAATTTAAAACCTTTATCATTGTAATTTTAATGTAAAATTGTAATTATTGTTCAAACAATTATTTCCACCACTTCGAATTGAATAGGCTATTGTGAAAAATCAAGTTTAATAAAGTTACATGTAGAAAAATATATATATATATGTATAGATGAAAACAAAATTATTGTCAACACTTAATGTAAATTGCCTTAGGGAAATAAGAAAAATAAATAATAGCTAAACATAGAACACCAGTAGAATTTAGCCCATAGCACATTTGTATTGTTTATTTATTTATTAAGATGTCTAAACGAGCACACTAGTCGTTTAACCCTTTTATCAATATTGTCAATTACTACATTTTGCAAACTGGATCAAAATTATTTTGAAAGGTTTACTTGTGGTGGGAAAAAAATGTTTGTGGGGCTAATTTATAATTTCGACCTATAAGTCTTAAAAGATGTCTTGACGTTAAAATAAATGCGTGTGTAATGAATTAATTAGAAAGCATTGGAAGTTTTTCAACTCTGAGGGCATTGAAATGAACCAATCAGAGAGTGTTTAGGAGGAGCGTGCTGGAGCGCGAGACAGTCAAAAACTGATGTCTGCACGCGCTCCGGGCATAACGTTGCGTCACGGGTATAGAGATGAAAATACGCAGTTAGAGTAACAAAGTATCCACAATTGTCTTAAAGAATTAGATAATATTGCACACGTTCAGGCAAATAGTTTGGTATAACCTAAGTAAAAGTTAAGTATAATTTAGGGGGGAAAGAAAAACGCCCAAAAATTGACTATTTTAAAATACATTTAGCTCGTAACATTCTTGACAGTCAAAGTTTTTTTCTCAATGGATAAGTCGAGGAACTTTCGAATAGACGCTCTGTTGTCAGAGAGCTCTCAGAGGATGGTCCGCGAGGATTCGCCGGGACTGTGCACCGACGGCATCGACATCGAGCCTGCGACCTGCAAACGGACAGAAAACTCTCCTCCTCCTCGCGCTTTTCAGCTCCAGACAGGGGTCATACCGAAACCAGGCATGCTGAACATTTCTCACCCAGGATTAACATCACTTTCCCAAGGGTCTATTCCAGGAATGTATCCCTCACCTATGTACTCCATCACGGCTCTTGGAGCGCAGCATCCCACCTTCGCGTATTCAGGCTTCGCGCAGCCGTACCCTGAGCACCTGAAAGCGGCGGCCATGGCCAGTTCATTTCCGTTAGAGCACTGGCTCCGCGCTGGACTCATAATGCCTCGCCTCGCAGACTACAGCGGTATGTGTCTCTTCTACGGAATTATTCATCTTGGCATTATAGTTTCAGTTTTTAATTATTAAACGTGGTGTTCTTTAAAGCAAACAAAGTCTATGATGCTACTATGATGCGTGAAATCTGGAAAACAGGCCTACATTTTATTTACTTATTTTTACTTCAAGGGTATGTCCATTTAGCTGCAGCAATTATTATTATTATTTAATAAAATTGCTTATATATTTATGTAACACTTCAAATGTTGGGAAAATGATGGCTTAGCCTAAATATGTATTATATTCAGGCATATTTCTGCAAAAACACTATAGAGTGAACTAGGATGCTATAAATATTATCTAGCATAATTGAAGCAGTATTTACTGCTAACTGAACTATAATGTTAGATTTTTTATTTTCAGTCTTTTCATAGCATCATAAATGACAAGTCCATTAAAACTGCCTTCATCCACAGGAAAACTATAAAGAAACACTTAAAACAGTCTGAGCTTCATCAATAAAGTTACCTGGTAGCATTTATTGAATTTTCATTAAGTTAATGGTGCTCTCTGGTGTTTTATTGTCCAGCTAAAGCAATATCTCCCGGCCCTGTCATCAACAATAAACTGAAGTAAAGCTGTTATCATTATCTATTAGGGGGGAGGAACAAGAGGTGAATGTGTTCTTGTTTGCTGCGTCTGCTTGGTGTCTTCACCGTATGTCTTTGTTTTTTTGGCACGAGTCTTACACCTCCTTTATCAACTAACTTTCTTCTCAGGGGCACCTCAGTCTGGTTTAATTGGAAAGTGCCGGAGACCACGCACAGCATTCACCAGTCAGCAACTGTTAGAGCTGGAAAATCAGTTCAAACTCAACAAGTACCTGTCACGACCCAAACGCTTTGAAGTGGCAACTTCTCTCATGCTGACTGAGACACAGGTGAGGAGAAAGCAACACGCTTATGATAATTTGTTGCAGCAATGCAATAGAAGAACTATTTTTGCTTCTCCAAAGAACAACAGTTCTTAAAAGATCCAGTGTACAATGTGAAGTACATTCTGAAGAACCTACAGAAGCTTGTGTGCAATTAAACGGTTCCATGAATGTTAATGGTTCATCAAGAAACCATAGGCCATTGCATCCCCTGATAGTTAGGTTTGGGGTGGACCTTCATGCTTACTGTTTTTTAAGAGCATCGTAAAAATTTATTACCACCTCAAAGTTACGTTTAAAATTGCATTGAAAGAAATACATACTAAGAACAAAGGAACAGACAAAATCATTTTCATTATCAATTCAATAATAAACTCGTAAATATTCCCAAATGCTAATATCAAACTTTATGTGACTGATTGTGATGATTGATATGTATTTACCAGGTGAAGATTTGGTTCCAGAACCGACGGATGAAGTGGAAGCGCAGCCGTAAAGCTAAAGAGCAGGCAGCGCAGCTGGAAACAGACGGCTGTAAGTCAGGCAAGAGAGAAACCAAGCCCAAAGACCTCAGTCGCTGCAGTGCACACGACGACGATGAGGATATGGACGCAGAGGAGGAAGATGATGAAGAAGAAGAAGAAGAAGAGGAAGAGTTCAGGAAATCGATTAACGCAGGCATGGGTCTTCCTCACCCCTCAGACTTCCTGAGCTACAGCTCTCATGGCTCTTACTCTGATGATGACCTAGAGGAGATCGGAGGAGACCGAAAGATCAGACTCGGGTTATGAAAAACTGATGACACCCGCAGTCTGCATGTCCATAAACTGGACAGATTTAAAGACTGAAAGCTGTTGATGACAAAACTATCCCTTAGACCCAATGAGTTCATTGTCCATGACGTTTGTAGTCAAAAATGTCTTAATTCATGAAAATGGTCTTAAAGTTTATTTGCACTTAATATTTTTCTTGAAGGCTGCTTGTAAACTGCAAATGTATACTATTTCAAACTAACGTTTTTCTTATCTGATCAAAATCTTTACTTTATATGCTAACATGGACATTTTGGTTGAAAAACAAAGCTGTTGAACCAAATGAGGAAGCCTTGCACTGAACGTCACATTGGTCTCTTGAACACATTTCATTTAATAGTATGTAGTCAAGAGTGGATGCTGAAGAACGGATGATTGTCCAGAGGTCATCAATGTCAGCTTTCTTTCAGTAACCATTGACTGGAACACGGAGGAACTGCTAAATCCTCTGCAAATATTGAACAAGGGCAAACTGTGAACGGTGCATTAGTTAGTCCATTAGTTTATGTCATGTTGTTGATGTTGGTGTCTTTAATGTTATTTAACTCTTATAGATTATATCTAATTTATTCAACCAATATCAGGACTCAGTTTGAAGGATGTGTGACCTTCAGAGATTGCTGGTGAAACATGTACTTGGAGACAAAAGGAAAATAAACAAAATCGAAGATGAGTTTCAGCTTTTCTCTCACTTTAACCCTTTAAAATGTAGAAATGCTATTGTCCAGCTCTTTAGTGAAAGTTTTAAAACTGTAAATGAATATCACCCCCATCCTACATATTCATCGTCCCACTCTCCTCTCCTTTTTAACCTCTAGCTGACACAGATGGTGATTAAAGCGCAGACGAATCCACAGTGCATTATAAACAACGTAGGCCCTGATATTTATGGCCACAGCCTCTCAAATATGAATTACTCAGGGGGGTTTACTGATAGGCAAATAATTAAGTTAATGAAGGGAAAGCAAAATAATCTACTCCTTATGCTGATGTCACCAGGCCATTTAATTTGAAAAGATGAATTACCTCTGTGACCAAAAGAGCATTTTTACAGGGGTGTGGTGTAAGGCCAACAATTAAATATTAAAGCAGAGAAGGTGCAGTGTTCTCAGCCAAGCTAGAATAGGACATATTTATGTTGATTAAACGCATTGCAGTGGCGGGAATAAACACCCTGCCAAAACAAAGCAAACTCGAGCACTCAAGAAGGAAAACTGTGAACATTTATAACGCATTTGGAAAATGACACCTGCATTTCTATCTCACCTGACTGCTGAAGGTATTGTTTAAGTCCTTGAGAAAAAAATATGTCCCTCGGCTGTTTCCGTCGGCGTTGTCATGGAGCTCGAATACACAACTGAACTGTGAGGAAAGCTTTCAGCATGGCGAAACAAATAAACTAACACATTTCTAATCATTTTTGTTTGTTTGTTTGTGTTATTACTGCATGAGGTAACGATACAGGGGTAAGTGTTAATCTTCAGTAGGATACATAACATAAATACAGCACAAATTTTGGCTCGTTTGGGTAACGTTAGGTGTAAGCGCGTAAGTTAACGTTACCTGTAATGCTTGATATAAGCTGTTGTAATGTTTAGCAGATGGATTTATTATCGATTTCAACAGAATTAAAACTTCTTTTAAAGCCATTTTAACTTAAAAGACAAGTAGTCAGTCATTTTAGACATGAAACAGAAAATACGTTTTCATGGTCTCCAGAAAACCCACCGTATCACTTTATCTATAACATTTCATTTGATGATCCTCTCGAGCAATCACCTTTGCTGTCAGTGATTTTCTTAAGGCAGATCACTTAAGCTAATAGAAAGGTAAAGAAATGAGTGGCAGGGTCATAAATTTACACCAACCTCAGTTAACCTCAGGCAGACATATAACAGATCCTGCTTGAACAATGCATTGAGAGAAGAACAAACAAATGTAAATGTTCCACTTTAGCATGCTGCTATCTAAAGTAATACAGATATTGCCTAAAGGAGTTCATATCGGTCAGATTAAATTTAGGTTAATTTTTCAGATAGGCCCAGAAAATTCATCTGTTTTAGCCTATATAGTTTAATATAAAATATATGAAATATTTGAAGCCCACAATATTTGAACATCTGTGGTTTGGTTTTTTGTTATTAGGTGCAATGTTGACGGATCATCCAGTGAATCCTATGAGCTCAGGCATTCCCTTTGGAGTCACACACAACCCACATAAAAAGGTAAGGTGTTTTTTAAGGTCTATATATGGGATATATAGGATAGTTGTCTTTTTTGGGGGGGCAAATATTTCCCAGTGTGTTTTTTTTGTGTGTGTGTGTGTGTGTAATTTAAGTCATTTAAGTGTAGACAAGAATACTCAAAATATAACATATAAAAACATATAATAATTGTGCCAGCATCCTCATTTGATAGCTAGGTCCAATTTTTATATTCATTCTGTGTCTGTTATTTTTTGTTGTTAATCATGTTTCTTTATTTCTGCTGTTGTTTGCAGATAGTTTCTAAACATCTTAATATTCAATAAAAGTTAAATAAAAAGCTGACTGATTCTAGTCTGCAAAAATGCTTTGGTGAAGTACACTGCCATCTGCTGGTGCAAAGACCAATAACCATTATGATTTGCTTTCCTTTATTTTCAGAGGCTCTCACGCCTCAGGTCAGGGAGTCCTCTGAAGAGGATTCAAAACTGCTTTTTTGGGGTAGAGACCTGGGCTGAGCTAGTCTGGGAGGGCTGGGAGCCACAACGAGAGTATACCAAATCATTGTTCCTTAGAAGCATTCATGGAAAACTCCAGAAACTCATCTTCAGGTCAGTCCACTTAAATTCATTAAGACCAAAGCTTTCTTTTTCCAAGATTTGAAGCTAAGTTTGTCATGATTAAGATTTTTTTTTCATGATTTTAAAGTTGTAATGTTCACCAAGGCTGCGTTTATAGGATAAAAAAATAAAAGCAATAAAAATTTTAATATTGTGTAATACAGTTTGAGTTTAATATAACTGTTTTCTGTTTGAGTGTATTTTAAAATGTAGTTAGTTTACTTCACTTTCTTCAGTGTGACATGATCGCACAGTTAATATTAATTATAATATGCTGATTTGGTGTTTGAAAAACATCTCTTATTATTATCTATTATTTATGGTTGTGCTGTTTTTAATGTTTTTTTATGAATATAAATATTTATTTGATATATACATTTTAGTAACATCATACGTAACATTACTTTTGTTCAGTTTAATGCTTTCCTTACTTAATTAACTTTTTTTTAGCTTTCTGATACAAAAAACCTTTATACAGTAGTTTTCAAACTGATATATTATTTTGTATTTTCTCCATTTTAGACCTCCAGCTTCCAAGTTCTTCAGCACACCATTTCCTCAGACCATCCTTCTGAGCCCAGGAACTTCTTACTCACTCCCAGTTACTTTTCAGCCTCTTGAGAAAGTAAAGTTTAAATTATCTTTGTTTCTCATGTAATATATTACTTTAAACTTGTTATATCATTGAAGCATTCAGTAATCCTGTAATCATGATGTATTATGGTGCATTTTATAAACCACATTTACAGCAAGCAGTGAGAGATATTATATGCATGACTAGATTGGCATATATTAATTTTCTTGCCCTTCTCTCTTCAGTGCGAGTACACGGACACTATAGAGTTTCAGAGCAAGGAAGGCACATTCCACGTGTCTCTGCGAGCTGTGATTCCTCATCATGCCCTGAAAGTACCAGAGACGGTGATGCTGCCTCCCTGTGCTGCCCAGCACAGCTCCCAAACCAGCTTCCTCTTTCGTAATTCCAGGTAAAGCATGGCTAAAGATCTGATTTATGGAGAAAGTGTAAAGAAAGTGCTGAATTTTTAAACTTGTGAATGCACATTTTGTCCCTAGTAAGCTGCAGACAGGATTCAGGTGGTTTGTAGATCCTCCGTTCCAGCTGTCCCCTGAGACTGGACAGTTGAAGCCTGGAGAAGAATGTAGAGTTACTGTAGAGTTTAAACCCCAGCAGGCTTTAGTGTATCAGACTGAGGCCCACTGTGCTTTTGGAGATGATGCGGAAAGCAACTGTACTGTGGTTCTGCGTGGATTGTGTGAGTAAACTTAGCTTTTTAAAGAGTTTTAGAAATCAAATTTGTGACCATGGCCAAAAATAATCTGAAACCTGAATAAATATGCTTTTTATTTGTTATTATAGGACAATATTTGGCCGAGATACAACAATTAGAAAATCTGTAATCTGAGGGTGAAAAATATACCGGAGTTAAATATATGAGTCTCACAGCAAAGGGTCTGAATACTTAGGACCATGTGATATTTCAGTTTTTCTTTTT
This sequence comes from Enteromius viviparus, assembly GCA_032353835.1. Taxonomy (NCBI): domain Eukaryota; kingdom Metazoa; phylum Chordata; class Actinopteri; order Cypriniformes; family Cyprinidae; genus Enteromius; species Enteromius viviparus. The sequence goes on along the minus strand of JAUCNO010000943.1, from coordinate 3,799,947 downwards.
TAATAAATCTACAAAAATGTAAACAATTCTGTGTTTTTCTGTCAATATGGGGTGATGTGGTAATGAGGAAAAAAATGAACTTAAATTATTTTAGCAAATGGCTGTAATATAACAAATAGTGGCAAATTTAAGGGGGTCTGAATACATTCTGTACCCACTGTAGTATGTTCTGGTATTCTAACATTTTAATGTAATAAAATAATAAATTTGATTAAATTCAAATAAATTAATTTTAATGTAATATAAAGACAGATGTACGATGAGGTCAGAATTTGTTAATCAATGGTACTGTATATACTTTTGAAGCCATCTATGGCATTATTTATTAAAAACATTAAAAAATATATACATCTATAAAACTAAATATAAATATAGAAAACTACAAACATTTTGTACAACTTTTTGTACAGAATCTTTTTTCGTCTATGCATATATTATATTTTTTGCTTATATTTATATATTTATTTATGTAACTTGCTTATAAATATACATATCATAGTTCATTGACATATTGTATATGTTATAGTTAATTTTCCTGATTTTTAATTACTTTTTCTCAAATCATAGTTTTCAATGCTGTGATTTACATCAGACATTGTTTGGTTAATAGCTTAGAAATGACTTGCTTCACATTTAAATACCTTTCCATAGCCAAGTACCCTCACCTCCAGATCAGCTCCACGGGTCAGGAGGAAGGCTGCAAGGTGCTTGACTTTGGCAGCGTGGCAGTAGGAGACTCTCTTGAAAGGCACTTTGAGATCTACAACCTCTCCACTGTATGTTTCTCTCCACCCTGTATTTTTACTCATCAAATATTTAGACATCAGACATTTCACTTTCAGATTTACTCTCTTTCTCTTTTAGGTTAGCACAACATTCAGTCTGTCCTGGTTGAGACGTCCCACTCTTATGGACTCTGTGTTCTGCTGTGAGATTCATGAGGGGAAGATCGCTCCGAATTCAGTGTTGAAAGTCCCCATCTGCTTCTCCCCACTCACAGTGGACAGCATAAGTGTGGACTACCTCTCTCTTACCTGTCCTGGGTCTGTAAGCAAAGAACTGCTCAAAGTGTCAGGCACCTGCATAGGTACAGTATATAACCATACAGTAACAGCTTTCCAAACATTTGCTTATAAACATTTCAAGCCTGATCTGACCGACTTTATCTGTCCACTATAGGTCCAATAGTGTCTCTGAATACCTCTGTACTGGATTTTGGCTGTGTTGAGGAAGGCACAGAGGTCACATACAATGTACAGATCATCAACTCCTCTGCAGTATTGGCTTATTACCAGTTTGATGTGGCCACTGGCAGCCATAGTGTGTTCAGGATTGATAAGCCATGTGGCTCTCTGCCAGGCAGCAGCAAACTCACTCTGCGAGTGAAGTTCCGCCCATATCACCCTATAGCTTATCACAAGACAGTGACCTGTTTACTGCTGCACAGGGTAGTGTGTCTATCTGTTTTTTGGCTTCTTGGTTGTTCTACTTTCTTATCTAATCTCTATTCTTTATCTTATCATTTGAGTGATAGTGCAGTTCTCCTATTCTCATTAAAGGAGCCTCTGTTTCTGGATTTGATTGGCACCTGTCACTCAGAGCAATTGAAGCCAGCCGTTTTAACCCCTAGACACCTGAGCATCTACAGAATGAATCTGCTACGAGGGCTCACCTGTTATCCTCCTGACATATTGAGTGCCTTGCTGGATGAACATAAATTAAAACTGGATGACAGCGGAGCATTGCTAATTCAAGAGGTGTGTATTTGTCCATCTGCACTGTGATGTCACATACAATGTTCTGCAATCTAAGATTTAAGACAAACATCCTAACCTCATATTCTTATAACTAATTCACAAAACAAACAGGTTCAACATAGCTAAAAACATCACATAACACTGCATCTGACTTTCTTCAGATTCCAGGAGAGGACACTGACACTTTTGCACATCTCTTCAACCCACGCAGTCCTCTGGAGGAGTATTTCCACGTTAATTCAGCATCTGACATGGAAACAGAACTTGACAACATTTCCTCTAGATTCCCCATCTCCCATGTTACAGTTCAGCCCTCTGAGCTTCTTTTTTATGATGGCCCAGCATCTAAGTCAGTTTCCATCACCAACCACACCAAAGGCAAGATCTGTCTGATTTGGTCTTATGGAGCCGAATCCCCTTTCTCCATCTTTCCTCTCTCCTGTGAGTTGGGCGCTCTAAAGAGTACAGCCTTCAGAGTCACATACAGCCCCAACCAGCAAAACATCTTCCATTCAGCGCAACTTGAGTGTTTCGCTTTTTATAAGGTAATTAGTGACTCAGGGGTGGAAAATACTACATGACATGTTTTATATCTTTTTCTGTCAAGCAAAAAATTTGAGTTTGTTCCCACCATACACTGTGTGATTTTCTGTGAAATCTATCTGATCAAATCTGCACATTGGCTCTGAATGTTGACAACTAGCATCAACTCATCCAGACTGTAATTCAGTGCTAAAGTCTTACAGTATATTCCGGCCTTGTAGTAAATCGATTTGGTGTCTTCCAGCAGTCAGTCAGTCTGTAAATGAGACATAAAGTGAAGATGAGTTCTGATTTCGCATGTTTAGTGTGACAATAGACCTATTACACGGCTTGAATTTGTTTTTTGTCATCCTCAGGTTCTGAGGGATCAGAGAAATGTACAGGATCAGACTTTGTGCCCACCCTGGTGCCTTACAGTCAGGGTGAGCGGTCACTCATTTCAGACTGGAAAAGAGCACTTTATCCCCAACTTCTGTCTTCAACACTCTAACGTAGTGAGTCTTTCATTATAATATGTAATCATTGGGAAAATACTGTATGAAAATATACTTATAAGGTTTTGAAACAATCCTTCTCCCATCAGGTATTTCCAGCACTGAGACAGGCTGCTTACCGCAGTATTCTCCTGCAAAATACAGGGGACCTGCCCTTGATTTTCAGACTAAACCCAGAGGAATGTCCATCTGTATGTGTGCTGCCACCCAGTGGTCTGGTGCCATCAGGCAGCCACCAGATCCTCACATTCAGATGCACTCCATCACCAGATCACCCTTCCAGTATCCCTTTGACATTACATCTGAATGACTGCCCCAAACACACACAGGTTAAGACAGTGTCCTAAATGGCAGTAAGATGACTCTATGGACACACACACATTAGGCATCATTGTCAGATTTTGTTTAATTACTGTACATGGGAAATACATTTTTAAATATATATATTACAAAAAAATTATATAAGCGATGTAACAAGAACAAGCATGATCTGATAATAAGCAAAAGTATACTTATTCATTACAAAAATTAACAAGAAACCCCAATGCTCCGCTGAAGGACTCTGAATTTGATACTAAAAGTAGTTTTTTCAATTACTTTTCACTTAACTGTTTTTCTGATTAGCTGCTTGAATCAATTTCCATGAAGTTATATATACCTTTACTAAGGTGTGACACTGCCAGCCTGGAAATCTGATTAAAACTATGAAATTCTGAATCTTTTATAGCTACTGAATGTGGTTGCTGTAGCAGAGAAGCTTTCCATGAGCATGGAGGGGGATGGCAGCCTGTTCTTTCAGCCCACAGCCGTGGGCTCCTGCTCTGAGAGAAGCCTGTGGGTGAAAAACCTGAGCAGGGTGCCAGTGGAGTTCAAGTGGATGCTGTGTAGATCTGACCAAAGGGTTCTGACTGTGCTGCCGGACACAGACACACTCCAGCCCAATGAATCAAAGGTATGGCTGGATAGTCATTGTGGTATTTGGAGAATTGTAGTTTCAGTCTTATTAATGGAAGTAGTTTTTTTTTGCTTTCAGGTACAGAAGTGGTATTTTTCCCCTAAAGAGGAGATGATGTACAGCATGAAACCCAGTCTCACGTTCTGGCCTGTCCAAATGCCACAACACAAGAAGTCCAGACTTACCATTAAAGCTGTTGGATTGGCATCTAAAGGGTCTCTCCAGGTCTGTTACCTGAGTGGAATAAAGAACTAATCTTAATTATGTGTACAGTGAAGTGCATATTATATACCTTGCATTGGGATGGGTTGGTTGTGCACACTTTCCTGTAATTTTTCTATATTAAAAAGTAACATTGAGTTATTACTTGTAAGTTTATTTTTTTCATTTTTCATAGGCAGAGCATCCTGTTATAGATCTTGGTGAGGTCCTGGTGGGAAGCTGTAAGTCATTTGATATCCCTCTTCTGAACGACAGCCCCTGTGCTGTCAACTACTCTCTGACCACACAGCAGAGCATAACAGTTACAGGCCTCTCTCAAGATATGATTCAAGATTCTTTAGGTGGGAGACATTTTCAATGCACTATTCTTAGAAATGTTTTTAATGCCATTACCAGGACTCTGTGTCTCACCTTAAATGCTTCACTGTCTATATTCAGGCATACAGTATGCAAAATTTGTACAGTGCCATTCAAATGAATGCTTTATTAAGCAAGGATGCATTCCATTAATTAAAGCAACACTTAGGACTTTTAGAATTTTACAAAAAATAGATTTTAAATAAATGCAGTTCTTTGAACATTATTTCTATCAGAGATTCCTTAACATAAACATCTAGAAGCAGTGCAACTGTTTTCAGCACCGATAATACAAAGAAATGTTTAATGTCACAGAAATAAAATACAGTTTAATAACATATTCAAACAGAAAAGTTATTTTAAATCTACATTGTACACAATATTACTGTTTTTGATTCTTACACACTACAAAATTTGAACAGATGTGTTGTTGTTTTATCTTGTGCCTATGATTGGTGTCAAGTTTTTATTTATTTGTTTTTTTAAAATTAAGCTTTAACTTTTCAGTTCTGGAGATGGAGAATGTCAGTGGAACTATACCTGCTGACTGCAGACTACCGATCCGCTGCACAGTAAAACCGACACGCAGGGCCCATTACTGCTGGACCATAAGTTACCACATCCTCAATGCTTCTGGTAGTGTACAAAGATAACAGTGCTGTTTATGCTTGGAAATGTGATTGTAGTTGATGACAATGTCACATTTTGCATATATGAGACAACTGTGAGTAAATTTGACAATGTTAAACACACAGGCTCTGTGGGAGGAGAGCCGCAATCTGTTTGCCATGTACAGGCTGAGGGAGTGTACCCCACCCTGGAGGTGATGGATGCCCGTAGCTCTGGCAGTGTGGAGGGACTTGGTAAACTGCAGTTATGGCGCCTCTTCAATCTGGATACACTCAATACTTATCTGCGCAGAGATCCAAGCCCATCTGAGCTCACCTTCAGGGTGCCCACTAGACACAGGCAATACTTCAGTTTTTTGTTTTTTTTTGGTTTAGTTAAAAGTCTTAAATTCAGAGATTTATTTCCACTCCCGTGTCTTTTGATAACTATTAAAACCATTTGCAGTTTTCAACATTGCCCTTCCATCTTCACCTCAGCCATGTTGGATTTCAGCTTCAGCGCTGCTCCCCTGGGCTCAGACCCCTCCAGTATTCTGCTTTTGTTTAAGAACCCAGGAAGTATTCCTGTAGAGTGGTAAGCATTCCATAGCTTGGTCTGCCTATATTTTACAGTAGCAAAACATTTTTTTTTTTTTAATTAACAAAATGGTCTCTTTCAGGTCATTCTTGCTTCCAGAGGACCAACAGATTGAGTTGGAGTACTGGGCTGAGTCTGCAGATTTCAGTCCATCTGAGCTCCACCTTATGAAGATTCAGGACCAAAAGCTTTTCTCAGTTTCCCCACGTTCTGGTAAACTCCTGCCCGGCCAACAGAGGACAGTACAATTCACATACAGGTCAGGAATGAGCACACTAGTGCTTTTACGCTGAAGTGTTGCTTAGGCACAGGAAACTATAAGAAATTTGCTTCTGTCCCAGACATGACTTTGTGGGGACAGATCGTCTTCCTGTCTTGTTGAAACTTTCACATGGAAGAGAAATACTGGTGAGGCAAATGTTTCTTGTCATTGCAGCACGTGCATAATTTTAAAAATGATTTATGTTGACAAATCTTGACTTTTTTCCAGTTGAATTTTCTAGGAGTAACTGTGGAAAGAGACATACGCTACATTTACCTTTCCTCCAACCGGCACATCTTTTCCCCAGTGGCAATTGGAGGGTTCAGTCCCCCCAAACAGGTTGGTAGACCTATAAGTTACCTGAACTGAGGTTTTCCCTGAAAGCTGTTGTAATAAGCTTCTATATATATATAATAAACAGTTTATTTAATAGATTTTTCATTTTTATTATAGACTCATGTTCCTCTGTCAAAAATGACAGACCATAGAAAAAAATGGGAACTGGACAAAAACACACCAATTCAGAGAATAATTGTTTACACAACTTACAAATCAATCACAAAACTGAAAACAACTACACATGAGTGAAGGGATGACACTATAAAACATCAAGAGTGCGATATAGACATATCCAATCAAACACAAATGCGCACACACACACACTTACACCTACAGTACTGTATGTCTGTAACACAAAGCAAAGTTTTGAGAATGTAAAATCCATTCAATATTTCAATCATAATGCAGAAAAAGCTCCCAGCAGTGAAGGGATGACAAACTAAATCATCAAGATTATAAAATAAATATGTACGCACATAAACACACACTTGTTCTTTTTTGGTGAAAAGTGGGGACAAAGGATTTGGATAAGTCTATATGTTGATCCAGGATCATGTCTACTGCGACCTTGGTTTATCAATGCACTTAAAAACACAGACTTGTTCCTTTGCACTGTTCTGAGTGTTTTTATTCATTTCTACTAAATGTGAGTAAGCAATTTTGACTAAAAACAATTAGGGAGTTTATAAGCCTCTGTAGATTCCTATAAAGCTATCTGTTAGTTACACCATGCAATTACACGTTTTTCTTTCTTTGCTTTGACCAGGGGGCGCTAATCTGTCTACAAAACATGTATTTGAAAGGCCTAGTCTCAATTTTAATGTGAAATACTACATTAATATAAAAACAATGTAAAAAAATATTGGGGGAGAAAAAAAATTACTATTTTCAATGGGAATTTTTTGTAATAATTATTACATAAATATTAATTAGTAACATAAAATTCTCTCAAAATACAAAAGAAAAAAAATATTATTAAACAAAAAAATGCTACATTGATTTTACTGGGGGCAAAAAAGTTACATTTCAGGTGCTAAGACCATGAGTGTGGAGGGCACAAGGTTAACAGTACCTACCAGAAGTTAAGCTAAAAGGCTAAAAAGGTCATGTTAACCAATCAAAGGTGACTTAAAATTATTTAAAATGAAATAAAAGTAATAATAGAATAAGCTAAAACATGTGACAAATAAAAAGACCAAGCAGATTCATTCGTTAGAAAGAATGGGTTCCCAAGAACATTCAGAACAGAAACAGTGACTTTATTAGTGATTGCTGATGTTTTCAATATAGACAAATGAATTAGGTTCACACCACAATGTCTACAATCACCAACATTAAATGTAACAATAAAATGTAAAAATAATATTATTTTTTATAATAATATTAATAATAATTGTATTAATTGTTTATTCACTGCTTACAGTCATGGTTAAGTGTTAATGTGTTTATTTTTTATAAATCTGCACAGGTGTTTGAGTTGTATAATGCAGGCGCTCTTCCGCTGAGATACCACATCGACACCACTCCACTGGAGGAGCTGATGGAGGAGAACTTCAGTCACCCAGTCTTACAGTGTCTGAACCCTGGAGGAGAAGTGGAACCAGGCCACACCGCCCTGGTGGAGTGGATTTTCTCCCCACTGGAGGCCAAAACATACAGTGTTAGTTACTCCACAATAACATCCACTTAAAAAATGTGTTGTTAATGTTCCTGCTAGCAGAAATATTTCACTCATAGTAACAGTAAAATATATTACTGTCTACGTTATTATTCAAAACATTAAGTGTTTTATTCTTAAGAGTTTGGTGTACAATTCCAGGTGGACATACCTATACACGTGGTGGAGGGGGACAGCATGTTTGTAACCTTTGAGGGACAAGGATTTGATGAAAGAGAGGCAGAACCCATTCACATACAAGGAGGGCATATTACTATGCCTTGTACTCAAAGAATCCCAGTTCCTGGACAAGTAAGAAAGAGCTTAATGAAACAAGCCATATATAAGAAGCCACATTTTTCCATCTCCTTCTTTGTGAATAGGTTGTGTTCCTGTCAGAAGAGAGAGTGTGTTTTGGTGATATCCCAGTGGGCTCTCGTAGCACACGCATCCTTTTTTTGACCAACGTCTCACACACAGACCAAGTGTTTTATAAATGGATTGGAACAAGCACAGAACGCCAACAGGTATGTAGATTTAAAGTAATGTAAAAAATAATCTGCAATATACTGCAAAATTCATATCGGCCACTTTTATGCTGCTTTCACAATGTCTTCTAAAGCATGATAGTAGAAAAATGTTACTATAGAACCATAAACTGCCATTATGTGCAAATAAACTGCATGTTTTTGCATACCTTTTTTTTATTATGTGTGTCACAAAAAAATATTAGCATAGGGTTATATGTAATAGTTAAACTGATAACAGTTAATAATTGACATGGCCAGTCTAATCAATATGTTAATTATTGACCTCATGTTTTCATGTGTTTGTCACATTGGGGGTAGACTGTAAAGATCCATCCTGAGAGTGGTCGTCTGGCACCAGAGGAGAGTGTTCTCTGCATCCTGACAATACAAGACTCAGGCAGCCCCACTTTCTATCAGCAAGACCTCATCTGTGAGGTGACAAATACAAAGATACACCAAGGAACACATAGACATAGAAACTTCGCTTTTTAAATGTTTAGTTTTATGTTTATTTGACCGAAATGCAATTAGCAAATCAAATATATAAAAAAAACAATTATATTGTGAATATTATTAGTCTAAAATAACAGTTTATAATATGTAAATAACATAATTTTATCAGTGGTGACTAAAACTGTTGTGCTGCTTAGTATTTTTGTGGAACCAATGGTAGAAAGTTAACTAGAAAGTTCAGAACAGTATTTAATTGAAATTGAAATACTGGAAACGCACCTAAATGGTTGTCGCTGTCTTTGCCAGATAACTCTTGTGAAGAAGCTTGCACAGTATCACAAAGACCTTCGACAGTGGGAGGAAGAGACAGAAAGACAGAAATATGAGTTTACTATCACTGAGAAAGACCTGATACAGACAAACCAACTGGATAAATGCTTTCAGGTCAGAAAGACACATTTTAGACTTTATTGTTAAAAAATATCCTTTTACATTTCATTCACTGTATCAAAAAACATAAAGGAAAAAAAACTGCTTGACTTCTTCAGGAAGGTGCAGTGTTTGAACTGAAAACTGGCACAAGAAAATACAAGGTAAACTAACCCCAGAAAAATGAGTGTTATTTATTTGATTGCAGTCAGCTGAAGCAGTGTTTATGTGTACATTATATTTATAAGTGAGAGCTCAATATATCTTCCTCATGTGGCAGACTCTTCCACCCATTCGTAGCAGTGATCAAACTGAAAGCGGATCCTCTGTGAGACCCAGTCGGGCTGAACAGCTGGCTCAGCAGCAGACAATCCAGAAAAGGAGAAGACGTCCCGATCCTCCACGTCCTGCAATACTGCACTTAGGTGTCACTGCACGCTCTCACACCCCCATGGAGTATCAGACACATTTCCCCAATCAGTTCAACACTCATTACATCAACAGGTACAACTGGCCGCAAAATTATTAAAATCTATAATGTTTCATGTAAACTAGGAGATAAACTGTGGGATTTTTCCAACAGTAAGGATTAAAAATGAATAACAATTATTTTTTATGGTTTAGGCAACCCAAGCTTTTTCAGTCTGGGACAGTTAAGAGCTGCTATTATCCTGCAGACCTGCCACCACTGACTCCAGGTCCTGAGCGAGATGTCATCACACACGTGCTCACCTCTTTACTACAGTATGACTTACATTGTTTTATTAATACAAATTCTGCTCAAAGTTGGGAGTCAGTATTTTTGTGTTTCTTTATTTTAAATTAAGTAAATTACCTTATTTTACCAGTACTTTCTTGAATAAGTACTCTGTAAGTACTTACAGTACATACATCTATGACTTGACTATCATTCAGCAGAAGGTCACGCTGTTTTTTATTATGCATTCTCCTACAGGAGTCTCTTAGATGAGCCTCAGTTCCAGCAGTCTCTGGTGGTAGAGGGTGACAACGAGCAGGTGCCATACTTTACACAGCTGCGGTCTGCTCCTGAGCTCACCACACAAACACAACCCCGGTCTGCTTCAGGCAACCTGAGTCCAGTAGAAATGTCCAGCATGTCCATTTTCAATCCAGCAGAGATCTACACAGGAAACTGTAGCACTACAGATGGACCCAAGAGTGAGTGTGTCCAAGAGTCTCTGAAAGAAATCCAGGAAGAGATAAAAATGAAGGTCCAGGAGTCCATTCGCAGGTGAGCTATGACACTAGAAAGAGACAATTTAGTCACAGATCAAATTTTGCCATTTAAATAAGTAATCTTCATTCTCTCTCGTTATTTTTTGCAGGTTGCCTGAGTTCAGTAACCTACTGGAGGACATTTTGCTCAATACCTTGCAGAACCTAATGATGGAGGCTTTCTTGGGTGAGCTGGCGCTGACGACACGACCACGAATCATCGCTCTTCCTCCTTCTTCTTCCAGGTCAACAGGGAGCAGATGCGCCCCCTAGTGACCAGTCCAAGCCCATACATGTCTACTCAAGCCATAGTCTCAAACATGGAGCCTGAGCAACAATGAACCTTTCTGCACTAGTAACTTAACACTCAGTATCTGTATGACATGTTTGAAACTGATTAATATTAAACCGTTTTTAAAAATGACACCCTGGTGTAAATTCTCTGAATTGATCCAATCACCAACAGCTTTATTTTCCAGATGCTGACTGCTGACACAGCTCAACACAATGTCTTGATTTCACAAGATGGGAAATGTTAGAGTCTAATAGTTTGTCTAATTGTGAAGCAATTACTAGTAGTTAGAAAGAATGTTCCCAGATGTGCGTCAGATGAAGTACAGTAGCCACATGAATGTATTTATTTACAATAAGGCAGCTCCAGATGTAGTGTTTCTGTTTTATTTGTGCTGACTGTATTGACTTTGGTTAGTCCTAAGAGCATTTAAACAGTGCAGTCACATGGCCAGAGTCACTCATGATCAAGTTAAGGACACCGCCTGTGAGAAACAACTTTGACAGCAGAAATTTCTGTCCTAGTGCATGGATGATGTTAGCTCTACTATAAGGAACAATAATAATAACTATGAGTATGGAATACTGAATTGTAGCTCATTTTAAGGGAATACCTCCATCTCTATTTGTTGCTTTAAATGGGTGCCTTTTATTCTGGCTGCTGTCCTATTCATGAAACCACAGAGGAGAAAGATTGTATATTAAGGTAAGCAACAACATTTATTTTCTTTTAAAGATTATATACATAATGAAACACAACTGTATTATAAAAATGATATAAAGTCTCAAAATTTAAGGTCTCTAAATGCAGTGTTGCCTCCACAAGGTCCAGTATGTCCAGTGGTAGTGAGACAGCTGTGGCTCATGAGCTACAGGAGAGCACGTCTGGACCTGAGAAGGTGGGGAGGACCTGGAGCAGTACTCAAACCTCCATCTCCTCTACTGAGGGGGAGTCAGATGTTGAATTGCATGCATTCATCAAGATGAGGAACAAAGTGGAAAAAGATACTGAGGTGAAGAACAAATACACATGCACTGATGCAAGCAAGAACTTAGCTAGTAAATATATTTTAATACAACTATTTAAGTAAAAAAAAGTGTTCTGTGTGACCCTTATGCAGTTATGCCTAAACCAGCACAAAATCCATAAGTTCTTCTATATCTTCTTCTCTCTGCTTTAGAGCAGATGTGACTTTGACTAACTTTCTTGTATTGGATTTTGTCCACGAGTAAATACATTGGAATTTAGGCAGATGCAATTTGCCAATTTTCTTAAATTGAATTCAGCACAACTGTACCCGAAAGACAAATGATGAAGAGTTCACTTCAGACATAACCCTAATGTGAGGTGAGGACACCGATCTGGCGCATCACATTTGAATCATTTTAACCGTAAACCAGTCACATGATCAGAGCAGAAATTCTTGATCAGTATTAATCTTTGGTCCTGTTGGTTTAAATAAAATGCAGTGCATGTGATTGTAACAACCTTATCTTGTTGGTGTTTCCTGTATGTCAGTGTCCACTTTATGCAGTAGCTTTAACCTTTCTCATGTTTGTGAACAGCTGGAAGAGCACATGGTTTATAATGCATTTACCAACTTGTTAGAGTCAATCGACGGTAACCCAATAGTGATGTAATGCCATGCAACCTATGCCTCCATCCACAAAGCTCTTCAAAGCTTTCTTTCTGTTTTGCTCTTTGAATACTCTTACACTATGTGTGTGTGTGGTGTTAGGAATGGGAGAAACTGAACTATGATATCCACACTCTGAGGTGTGCTCGTAAAGAAGTGTGTATACGCTGGAAGAAGATCTTGCTTCAGCTGGGTGAGGTGGAATATGACTATTTTATTTTTTAGATTATTGTAGAAATGTATTATTTGTGTTTATATTATTCCTGTACGTCTTATTTACATACAATCTGTTTATGTTTAAAAATGATGTTTGTTTGTTTGTTTTTTTTTCAAAAAAGTGAATACTTTTTTTTAAGCAAGGATGCATTAAATAAATCCAGAGTGACAGTAAATGCATTTATAAAGATTTTTTGTTATTTTTGTTTTAAATCTTTGTATATAGCAAAGAATCCTGAAAAATATTAAGTATTCAGCAGCACAACTATGACATATTTATAAAATAAAATATTTCTTAAGCAGCAGATCAATATATTTGTGAAGGATCATGTGACACTGAAGACTGAAGCTTGGCCATTACAATAAAATTACGTTTTAAAGTATATCAGAATAGAAAAACTTAACATGTAATAATATTTCTTGCTGCCTTACCGTCTCCAAACATCTCAGCGGTAGTGTATTTATTTTTATAAATTTTTGATTTGTCTTCTATTTTCCATATTCATCTGTAAATATGACACATCTGTATTGTTGTCAGGATTTATAAGAACAATGCTCATTTTGTCTTTAAAAATGTCAGTTATTTCTGCTCAAATGTACAATGCACAATGCCAGCTGACATAATAGCAATAGCATACCAAGTCAAACGTGGCCCTCATTTGCCCATGTAATGACAGTGAGCATGTCCTTGTGTCTAAAGAAGTGCAGTCATGTAAATGTACATGTATGTTGTGGGACCAGGTTACCAGAAGGAGGCAGACTCCTTACTGACAGTGAGCAGACAGACGGCCCTGAATGACTGGGAGAATGTGGAGAAAGCCAGAGAACTTCTGCAAGTAGTGTCAGAGGAGACAGGCCTCTTCCCTCGTGGACTAAGCAGCAGTGAAAGATACATCTTTGTCATGGTAAATACATGTCTGCATCATAAATGACATTCCTCAGTCCTACAGCCTCAATATTTAACTGTGTGATACAAAGGGCTGGGCGATATATATCGTACTAGCTGTTTTTAAATGCAGCGCCAGTTTATGAACAGAGCCGTAGATCACCGAGAAGCTGCGCCATTGAATCACCCGC
>JAUCNO010000943.1:3747819-3765710 GCA_032353835.1 Enteromius viviparus | reverse complement strand
ACGCTCTTCCGATCTATATAAATGCATGATGTGCAACTTTTAATAGAAATGACATTAAGGTATATTGAAATTGATCATAAACACTTGTCAGCACATTAGCATTATAATTAAACCATATTTCTGTGTAAAGAACACAGAAGTACATACTATAGTACAAGCATGAAACTACTTTTAAAGATGAACTGAAGTCCTAAGTGGTTAAAAAAACAAGTGGTTAATAATCGAATAGAATAAGCGTGTTTGGCGTGCTGTCTGGGGAGAGGGCTGGGAGCTAGGCGGACTCTAGGGATTTTAACCCCTCGGCGACGAGGGTTGGACAGAGCTTGGCATCCAGCCTGAACCCCAAAAGCCCCAAGAGGAAGGTGAGGTCTAAAGGCGGAGTATGAGGAGGTGAAGGGATGCAATGAACAAGATCCCAGAGAAGGGGAGTTTGCTCAATTTAAAAGAAAACTTATTAGCTCTGATAGGGTAATCAGATAATAGGCTGATTGAGGAACGAGGTGACGGCTGTGATTAATCATTTGTACGTGCTTCTCCTGAAATTTGTCTTAAACATCATTTAATTGCATTTAATTTAATCTAAATTATAATAACTTTTTATTTCACATGCAATTGAGTGTCTGAAAACACATTCATTTTTGCACTTAAGTACACTTGTTTTTTGCATGCATGGGAAATAGCTTCTGTGCTATATTTTGACATGACGTTAGGATAAATAAATAATGACAGAATTCTCATTTTTGGGTGAAGCATTCATTATGCTGTTGAGCAGAAAGTGTGGATAAGAGTTTTGCTCGTCAAATTTTCTCCTCACCCTGCCGTCTGTTTGTTTTCAATAACACTTAATAGAGAACACACACATACACATACACAGGTCATGTGCCTCTCCAGGTCATTTTCTCTTTTCACCTCAAGCTTAATGAATTCAGTGCATCGATTGGCTTGATGATTCACTCTGTGATATTCCTACTATTATGCCTGAGCATTTCTAGTTTCCAGTCAAAAACACATTTCATCGCTCCTAGGGGAATCTTTCAGGTCTGTAAGAGAAAACAGCCCGGTCTCTCTCCTCTTGTGTTACTCAGAGATGTGAAGACCCCTGTTTTATGAAGCGGAGGTGTCACTGGGGTGAAATTCAGGCAGATTACGATCTGTTTTGGTCACTATTGACTTCCATTGTATTTTTTTTTTCCTACTGTGAAAGTCAACGGTGACCAAAACAGCCTGGTCCCAAACTTTCTGAAGAAATATCTTCTTTTGTGTTCGGCAGAACAAAGAAATTCATACAGATTTGGAGCTACTCCAGGGTGAGTAAATGATGAAGAAACTTTCATTTTTGGGGGAACTATTCCTTTAACTGTAAACAGAATGTATCTTTTTCCGATGCTTTTTACTAACTGAAATGAAACGCATTATAATTAGTGCTGTCAATCAAATAATCATGATTGCATCCAAATGAAAAGCTTTTGTTTACATAACATATGTGTTTGTGTACTGTGTATATTTATTGTGTATATAATCACACATGCATGATATGTCTGTATGTTGATTATATTTTTAATATTTCTATACAATTCAAATAATATGAATATAAATACATATAAATGTTTTCTAAACATATACTATGTGTGTGTGTGTACATATACAAATACACAGGACAAACATATTATGTAAACGAAAACCTTTATTTTGGATGTGATTAATCGTTTCACAGCACTAAATAATAATTCAAATCTATATTGGTTGAAGGTGAGTGCTTTTGATCCACTTAATTAAGTGCATCTTTGCATGTAATTTCATTACTTCTGTTGTCTTTAAAATATGGTTAAAGTGCTGCTATTTACAAGTATTTCTATATTTCTTCTATATTTATATTAAAACTTGTATGTATTTTTTATATATTTGCAAATACATGTTTGTAATAATGCAATGCATGAAAAATGCAATGCAATGTATGAAAATGTATTTGCTGAAGTAAGTGGTTTTAATTAAGTTATTTTAGCTACGTTTCAACTACATTTATTTAAATGTAGCTAAAATACTTGTATAAATGTAGCATTTTTTCAGTATAGTAAAATACTACATGTAATAATAATCAAGTACTTGGGTATGTTAGTTAACACATCAAAATAATGAAGTGCACTTCTTTTTTCCCAAGCATTTTTTCACATAAACCAGGAAACATTGTAAGCCACTTTGATGTTAGCATGTTGCTAAGCTAACAACATTATACTTTAAGAAAGTTCACAGTAAACAGCCTGTTTAAATATTCATCCATTTTCAGTTTCATTAAAACATTAATATGCTTCTGAATGAAATCAAACAAGTTTGAAGTGTAACTATGATGGAGTATTCTGTTGTGCAATAAAGAAGTGCACTTCATTATTTTGATGCGTTCATTATTTTCAGACTATAATTACAACAAACTCATAATGCTAAAATAATTAGGAAATTTCCTCCCACTATCAATAAAGTAATCCAAGCAGTAAAAACAACTTTGCTCCATACAGCTGTGAGGAAATGAACTCACAGGCAGTTTGCATTGTGTTTGTTTTCACTGCAGGGAAATTGTAATGTTAAACCGTGTTGTTTTTATAGTGCGTACTGTTCATTAAAGAGAAAGACAGCGAGAAGAGGAGAGGAATGGATTATTGTGTTGATCTCAGCGTTTCTCCTGACTGTGGCAGACACAGATCAGTGCTGTTATAGATCAGCTCAGAAAATCAATCTGGAGAAGAATACTAACGACCTTTAGATCTCTGAATCCCTTCAAACAGGAGCCAATCATGTCCACTAAGACCACACGGCCTGAGAGAAGAGCCAGCTGGGCCACTGCTGGACACACACACATTGAGACTTCATATTTAATGGGGTTTTATACTGTACACACTGTATCTACCTCCTATAGAAAACATAGCATTTTTTACTTTCTCCAACCCTCTCTCTGTATGATTTATAAGCCTTGGGAGCAATGTCCACATAAGTTATCTTCTCCTTGTAATATGTTGTACCCATGACTTTATCCAAATTTGTGTTCTCAGATGTCACAAAAAAAGCACACACACACACACACACACACACACACTATCTAAATATTAGATAACACAGCCTTAATGCTTTACATTGTAATGAACAAAACACTTTCACTAAAATATTTACACATTTAAATTAAACTATTTATTTTTTTCACAATTTTGGACATCCTCCAAAAGATGTCAGAATTAAATCATGTCTAATGAGAATTTTATGTACAAATATATAGTATACAATGTACAATACAAAATTTGTATTGTGATGTACAATATTTAATATCGCTGAAATCGGGCCAGTAAGGTGTTTTTTTTTTTGTGGAATAACAATTAGTCTTTTATTGAGCAAGAATGCATTAAATCAATTAAAGGTGACAGCAAATGCTTTTATTTTGTTACAGAATGTTTTTATTTCAAATAAATTTTTATAAAACTTTCTATTCATCAAAGAATCCTGAAAATAAATCCGCAGAATTTGGAGCAGCACAACCTTTTTCAACACTGATAATAATAAGAGATGTTTCCTTAGCAGGAAATCAGTATATTAATATGATTTTAAAGGAATGTGAGACTGGGGTAAATTCAGCTACACCATCACAATAATACATTACATTTCAAAGTATATTCAAACAGAGAAAAGGGATTTTAAATTATACAAATATTCCACAATATTATTATTTATTGCCTTTATATAAAATTTTTGAAAAAACAAAAATAAATAAATAATAATAATAATAAACATGTTACCAAGCACCCAAATTATATATATATTAATTTAATATCTTTATTTCTAAAACTATTAATTAAATAAAAAATATAAATTTAAGAGGTATATGTCCTGTGATGGTAAATATAATAAAGATCATATCATATGTACAGTCAAGCGGTTGAAGTGTGTTGGTTGCCTCCTGTGGAATCTTTTCCTGAAAGTGTGTGTGTGTGTGTGTGTGTTGGAGTATGTGGGCCTATCTGCATGTGCAGGGCTTGTCTTTATGTATTGATGTAACACACACATTAGCGTGCATGTGTGTGTGTTTCTCTCTGTTGCCGGTGCTGTCAGCGTGCTGAACGCCTCTCACAGCTTGTCAAAGGTGTTGACCAGAACCCGCACGAGGCTTTTTCCTCTCTAACAACTGCACAACACACACACACAGCTCCATAGGTGCCCACTCCTCTGACAGGATGTGCTGCTGGCACAAATTGTAATTCATAAAGGTTAAGGGGGTCAATGCCTTTTATCAGCCGCCCGTGTGTGTGGGAGTGTGTGCTGTCTGATGAGGGCCGCATGCAAATACACCCTCTCAAGATGTTCAGCTCGCTGAAGGGGGAAGGGTGTGTAGTAAAGAAAGAAAAAACAGACAGTCGAGCGGGAGAATGAGGTGCAGGAGTACTGAGAGGACCATAACCAACTGGAAATATAGACTTCAGAAAGTGATCAAGAGGGTAAACAGAGGATAAACGTGACCGCACTCACATTGAAGGAGAGAGACCAACTGCAAGTCTGACAATTAAACATCCACATATTGTCCCCTGGTGAATAATCTGTCTTATAGGCTTCTCATAAAAGCACTTTTATGCTCATTTGGGCTGTATTCCTTGTTTGAAATTTTTATATGGAAAAAGCTAATACATTTCAAAAGAGTAAAACGTTGCAGACACAAAACAATGAAAATAAGGCATACGCATGATAAAAAGGGCATAAAATAAACATAAAAAAGTATGTCATTTTCATTTTTTTATGTTTATATGTATATGTTCATTTTCTTTCTTTTTAAAATGTTTTTTTTAGTTATTTCAAATTATATGTATATGCATATATATTTTTTAATTATCCAAAAAATAAAGCAATATGCATGTGTACTGTATATTTATTTTAGATATAAATACTCACACATACAATATATATTCTGAAAATCCTAACATCTATATATTTACATTATTATTTTTTATATTATATATAAACATTACATTTTCTAAAATATTTACATGCATGTGTTTGTATTTATATATGCATGCTAAAAACACACATCTATAAATATGAAAAATAAAAACTTTTATTCTGGATGCGATTAATGATGATTTATTTTTGACATCACTTACAATTGTTTTATCATTTTTTAATTGTGTTCATTTAAATTTTACTTAAAAGCTTTAATGTAGACACAAATAATACAAAATGCACACATTTTTTAGAACGTAGTTCGATATGATTCGTCTGTACTAACAGTATGTGACATTACAATCATTGTTAATCAGTTTTATTTTTTGTCTGTTTAGCTATTATACTGAAATACATTATTTTGCATTTGTTTTTATCCAATTAGTAAGAAATGCCTTAACCCTTGGCAGTTTGAGCAGGTGAGAATCTGTACCTCCATACAAGCTACACGGTACATCTTATTTGCCCATAAAAGGCACACTTTAGTACCCTTAATCTACATATTACTACAAGTGTATATATTAGTACCTTTTGAAAGGGACTGCCCAAGTGACGGCTTTAAGAGAGAGATGGATAGTTTTTTTTTGGGTTTGCAGGAAATATATGGCCATTACAGCAGACAGCAGCATGCAGTTTACTATTGTTTAGCACACAAGGTAAATGTAGTCTGTAGTCACCCTGGTACTCTACACAGACAGTAAATTACTTACGTAGCACACAGACTGTGTGTTACAGGAATAGTGTGAGTGTGTGATGGTCCAGTGCGGGTGCTCACTGACCCCCTCTGCTGGAAAGGGACATGGGAACATGAACCTTTTCTTTACAGACCAAATTAAAACAGTGCTATACAACAGTTTTGAATGCTCAGTCATTTTCTAGCATATTTTGAACAGTCTATTGTTCAATTACTAAAATAATGACTTCATCTTGGTTTAGATTTGTTTGTGCTGTTACCCCTAACATATACACAAACTTTATAGAGCCTCTTTAATAGACCTCTATAAACACACTTTACAATAAGGTTCCATTGATTAATTTTAGTTACCATGAAAAAATACCTCGGAAGCATCTATTAATCTGTGTTCATGTCAATGTCAGCACTTACCATTAAAATCTAATAATCGGGATTCAAGCTAACATGATCTAATGAATTATTATCATTATTAACAAAAAATGTAAAATGCTATAACAAATGTATTTCTTATTATTCATTTATGTTATTAATGCATTGACATTAACTAATGGGAGCTTGTAATGCATTACATAAAATATAAGATGCCTTCATGAAATACACGTTCTTTTGAGTTTTATGCATATATTACTACATCAGAAAAAAAGTCATAATCATTAAAAGTCAAAAAATTTATGTCATAATTATGATTTACCAAAGCATTTATGTGGCAGAAATGGACTTCATACTTCCTTTATAAATGCAGGATTAGCTCAATTAGGACATTTAAGTAAACACTGACATGTTTTAAGATCATTCAGTGCAAGTTTCTTTAAGTTGAAACATCTCAGATTTACATTTAGTCTAGGACTAGGTTTAAGATCTGTTAAGATCTGATCTTTAATCTGTGAAACCAGTGGTAAGAGTGTCTGTGTGTGTGTGTGTGTGTGTGTTTCTTTCTCTCTGTGTCTGTATGTATGTCTCTCTCTGTGTGTGTGTGTGTGTGATTGAGAGGCTCTCACCTGTACTGATCACACCTGAGGTGGACGTCCTGCACTCATTACCTGAAGCTCCTCACAGCCCATGGCACCCGCAGGCCATTCATCAACCTCAAGCAGACTAAAACTGGCCGTGGATGTGTCCGGCTTCAGCAGACGCTCAGTGACAGCAACACACAAATACTGTATATCCTGTACTCTAATCTACATTTGCACGCCTGGAATATAGATTTTTTTTGTTGTTGTTCTTTATTTGCTGAAAAATTCTAAATAAATTTAGAATGATTTATATGTTTGCATTTTCTAAATCATTAATAATAAGACTATACATTATCTAATTAGGTGAGTTTTATTTAAAGCCCCGAAGCTCATGTCCACCAGAAGAAAATCATGCTTTGGTAAATCAGGACACAGACGGTCTAAACTTAAAAATTATAAACTATAAAATTAAATCAAATCTAACATAAAAATAACCTCTTTTTTTTGGGATCATTTCGACAATTTATTCCATAATTATCAGATTTTTGTCAGCATTTTTTCTCATGGTTTGTTAATTAGCATTTTTAGCTAAATCATTAAGTGCCTTAATATTTTATAGCTGATGGGGAATCTAATAGGCAGCCAGTGCAGAGACTTTAAAATTGGGGTAATATGATCATATTTTCTTGTCCTTGTAAATAATTACTCAATTAAATCAAAATAGTCTATTGAGATAATCACCTTTAAAATTGTCCAAATGAAGTTCCAGGCAATGTATATTAAGAATAAAAATTAGCCAGTAGATACATTTACTGTAAGAAATTTACTAAATATGATCTTTACTTTATATCCTAATGATTTTTGGCCCATAGAATATACCAGTGCTTCTTATGACTAGTTTTGTTCTTCCAGGGTCCAATTATGGTTATGCATTATTATATTGTCGTAGCCTATTTATAATGAAGTCAAAACTATTTATTTCTGTGGCATTATGAATTGTCTCTGAACTCTTTCCAATAAAGCTCGAAAGCAGCGACCTTGCGTTGACGTCACGCCAGTATCCGGGTCTTCGCGCAGTGTCTCGCTTGTACGCAGGCGCAGTTCAGCCGGCGGTTCGACCTCTGCCTTTGGTGAGTCGGGTAGAAATAATCGCGTTCATATAAATCTACGTTCATCTTCAGTGTGTGTGATTTTAGAGCCGCGGGTTTGCTCGGGATAGTGTTAGCACACGCGCTCGCGGTGTACGACAGACCGATTTCTGCTGCTCTTGTATAAATCCTCTCTGACCTCGTATTTTATTTTACAGAAGTCCCAGGCCACTCAAAATAAATCACTTCTCTCTCAAAATGTTCACCTGCGCGAAGTTCGTCTCCACACCTGCCCTGGTGAGTGAAGCCTACTTCAGTAAAACACTGTTTTGTTGCTCTTTAACAGCTGTGTGAGTGAAAGCGGCCTGCACAGGCGCGAGATGACGTCAGTGACGTTCATTCATTAATTTTTGAGACGCGTTTAACAGCGTGGCGCTAAACGTCACAAGATTTACCTTTGACCTTCTGCTCAGATTCAAAGTTTTCAGCTCGCAAAACGCTTGACCGGTTGAGGTCAAATCCTAAGGTGGTTAATAGCGCATTAATCTCGCCCTCTCCTGTGTTGATGGTTGTGCCCCCCGGTCTGGTATTTCTGAAAACTACTTCCTGCCCTGTAGTACTCCTGCCACCTAATAGGTTTAGCCTCTTTGGTAACTTTGAGAAACTCATTGCAGAGAGTTGTCTTTATCAAGGGCACTATGGATATTAGCAGCCCATTGTTGGTATTGGCCTTGTTGGTTAATCCTTAAATCAATCATGGTGATGAGGTTTAATGGAGGTGTAAATATATCAAGACTATTTCATACTCTTAATGTAAATGTGTCTTCATGATTCAGTGTTGTCGTCAGCACACATCTCTCCTGTGGCGAACCTTGAGCCCAAACTTATGTACTTTAGAAACTGGCTTATTCCAGAAGACATGCCTTTCAGTAGAATGTTAACTACTGTTTACCACTGACCAATGCTTTTTTATTTTATTTCAATTAATAACAGAGTTTTTGTGTGTGTTTCAGGTGCGTGTGGGATCCAGGTCCCTGTACAGGCCAGTTTCTGCTGCTGTGCTTTCCAGACCAGAGGCCAAATCTTCATCACCAGAGGTGATTGTCAAATTCCCATTTTGACTTGTGTGTGTGTATATATATATATATATATATATATATATGTATATATGTATATATGTATATGTAGTTTTTTATAGTAAGTCTTAAAGGTCATGTTTTACAGATGATGTACAAGACTTTAGAGTAAGAAGAACACACAAGATAAAATGCAGCTTGATTCTTTGAAATGGAGCTTTTCTGATCCACTGCGAGCAAGGTTCTTAGATATATCGCGCAAAAATTAAAACTGTCTTAAAATTAAATAATTTAAGCCTAAATTAAATATGTTTATCTTATAAGTAATTGTATATCTCAATATAAATTGGATTAAAAACTCTATTTTTAATTAATTGCATCCAAAATGAGAGACACACATACAGTATATTTAGAAAATATTTGTATGTTTTTTATATAATTTATATACTTAAGATATATCTTAAATGTATACATGAATATGTGTCTTACATATACATAATAATAATGCACAGTACACACATTTATAAAAACTTATTTAGGATCTAATTGATTATTGCCTAGGACTAATATTTATTAACCTCACCACACCTTTGATCTTTTTCAGTAATAATCTTAAAATAAGTTGTTTTTACAACGTGTCTTTTAAGACATACAATATTTACACCTGGATATATTAATAAGTGAAGAACCACATTTAGCCTGCCTTGCCAAACTGAAATGACCGTGGAACATGTTTTATTGGATTGTACGGTTTAATGTAAATAGAGATTTTATTCAGAACTGATTTATGTAAAAATGTATTTTAAAAATTGTGTCCAGTGTACATCTTTTAACATGTCTTTTAAAACCTCTTGTTATTTGCATACCTTGTATAATTTATGCAGAGAACGCCATGAAAGCTTAATTCTGGCATGGCATGAAAAAAAAGTTCTTAGTTTTGGTTACCTGGACTTTCAGTGGAAGGACACAAATCTCTCAGGTTTTATAAAGAATGTGTTTCAAAACTTGAAATAAAATGATGTAATGACCATTTTAATTGTAACTGTTTCTTTAAGGTATCATTTTAATAACTTCTTGCTCCTTGTGAACTTGGAAAAGTGAGTTCCTTGAAGTAGACCTCGTATTTGAGCTCTCTGGCTGTTGCTGTTATGGGACAGCAGGTGGCAGGCGAACTCGGGTTGTATAGAGGTCAAGTCAGTTCTCTCTTCTCTTGTAGGTCAGCACCTCGGTCCTGACTCAGGTGGCCCTCAGGAGCTTCCAGACCAGCGCTGTGAGCCGCGACATTGACACCGCTGCCAAGTTCATCGGAGCGGGAGCTGCCACCGTGGGAGTGGCTGGATCCGGTGCTGGAATCGGAACAGTGTTCGGGAGCCTTATCATCGGATACGCCAGGTAAGAGACACTGAAATTCTCTGTTCATTTCACATTGTAATATATGAAGAGTTCATTTGCAAAAACGGACAACTGTTTCTAGCCACTATTTTAAAATACAGTTTTTTCTTTGTGCATTTCCAAATCATCATTCGGTTAAAAAGCTAAGTAACACAACACATTGTAAACCTGATTATTGAAAATTGTTAATGCAAATGAACTCGTTTTAGAAAAACTATTTTAAATGTTGTTTTTTCTTTTTCTTTGAGAAGTCTCTTATGCTTTGTATTTGGTTAAATACAGTAAAAACGATGTTGATGAAATTAAAATTCAAACCGTTTTCTATTTGAATATATTTTTAAAATGCAGCTACTTCTTGTGACCAAAGGATTCTTTCTAAAATAGAAAGTTGAAAAGGACAGTATTTATTTGAATCAAACATTTCTGTAGGAGTATGCATTAATTTGCTATTACGTTCAACCAATTTAGGCAAATGATATATTTTTACTTATTTATCCCAAAAAGAAATATCCCCTGAATTTAAGCTGTGTGGTTTCCAACAATGTAACATTATCCAGATGTATGTCTCTCCATGTAAGCAAGATTAAGACGGTTGTGTGTTATTTTTCAGGAACCCATCTCTAAAGCAGCAGCTCTTCTCTTACGCCATCCTGGGTTTTGCTCTGTCTGAGGCCATGGGGCTCTTCTGTTTGATGGTCGCTTTCTTGATCCTGTTCGCCATGTGAAAATCTGCTAGTTACCTAAACACATTTAGTACAGTTGTGACTACATATTTTTGCTGTTGCTACCAAAACGTCTGCTGTCGGTCTCTGCAAGAAGAGAAAATGTATGAATATAAAGTCCATTCTGTTAAATGAAATCATGGAACAATTAAAAATTGTTTAATTATTTAAACCCTCAATCCTGTTCATGCCCAGTGAAAGAGAAAAGCAACAGCTCCATCGGTGCTACTTGCATATCAAGCCTAGACTCACCATGGAAATAAAGAACATTAGAGCACTTTCTCTACATCAGAATAGAGATATGTTGTGTGTGTAGACTGTAAGGGTCCATTCAGGGTTAAACTGCTGGTTGATAGTGTGACTGTACATTTATAGCAGTTGGTTGAAAGCCAATTAAAACCTTGATTGCTTTTGTAAATTGCATTAAATAAATTTAGATCACAGTTTACCGTATTGTGTTGTCTGCGTATTTTTTCACACATTACTTGCACTGTTTTCATTGTTTACAAACACCATGGATGATTTTTGAATTGGTTAACAAGCTAACTAACACAACACGTTGTTAACATAACATTACAAAAAAGATGATTTTTAAAAGTTCTTAATGCCAATTTTCAATAAACATTGTTACATTACACTTTTTTTATTTAAGAAGACTCTTTTGCTTACAAAGGCTTTTTTTATTTGGTTAAATACAGTAAAAACTGATATTGTACAATTGTTTTCTATTTGAATATATTTTTAAAATGCAGCTTCTTGTGATCAAAGCTACATTTTCAGCATCATTTAATATGCTGACTTACTGATCAGGACAGTTTCACATTGTCAATGCTGAAAAGATTACTAGCTGAATAGTGTGTGTGTGTATATATGTACAGCAATGTAATGCTGCCTAATTTTTTATAATGTATGTAAACATGTTTTTCGTTCCAAGGATTTTTTTCAAAAATAGAACAGTATTTATTTGAAAAAAACATTTTCTGTAGGTGTATGAAATAATAGTAATTAAAAAAGAAAATAATATATATATATATAATATAAATCATAGTATACAAACACCATGGATATTTCAAAAGAAAAGCATGTATTTAAAACACAAATTTTCTGTAGGAGTATGAAATAATTTGCTGTTACCTTGATCAGTTTAACAATTAAAAAACGAGTTAAAATGATAACAACCAGAGCTCATCACTCGCGAGATTTGAAGCGGGAAGAGCTCAGCAGGGCATTTAATCATCGCGAGATCGGAGTTTAAAGGGCTTGGCTCAGGGCTTAATTATCGCGATAGTGTCGGCCAAATCTCGCGAGATGTGCGATAAGTGGGCTTTGGCTCTTCAGGGTTCAGCCTGCGGGTGAGTAAGCGCGTCAACGAACAGCAATTATAAACAAACACGCCTTTCTACACAAGCTTTCGGGTGACTAGCAGAATCGTCTGAATGTGTAACACCATAGAATGCATTTTTATGGCGCATTCAAAACTTGTCAGTGTTTCTTTGTTATTAATATGGCGACGCATGCTAACAGCTAGCTGATGTCCCGTTGAAATGAATGAGAGATGAGGCTAAGCATTGATTAGCCTGCTGAGACAGATGTAAACAATGTGTTTAGTGTCGATACAGTCCCGGTGTCGCTAGAAATACACTAAAGATATGCAGGTTTGTGGTTAAAGACACGGGATCCTTGAGTTTGGCTCTGTGGGAATATAGAGATACAGTGTTATTTAGAGGGATTTAAAACAGAAAATGACAATAGGTTGTGCTGTTATCAGTGTGCATCAGCCTGATCATTACAGCACATCTTAATACTGTATGTGGTGCTTTAATAAGCGCATAGAGACCAATGTCAAGTGTTTAAATTTATATGTTGCCCATAGTGATGCATAATTCCTGTTATTCTTATAATAATCTTTGACAGCTTGGTCTGATAACACAAATCATTAAGCTCTAAGTAACAGTAGTACATAACAATACTTACTATTGCAAATGATTATGGATATTGAATAATGATGACTGATATATGAATCACGTGTTTTTCTTTAAGTTATGATGTTGCTGACTTTTTTTCATGTCATCAGGTGGCAGACTGAAGCTGTGAATATGAGTGATGATAAACCGTTTCTCTGCACTGCTCCTGGCTGCGGACAGGCATGTGATCGCTGTTACACACTTAAAGCACAAACAGATATTATAATAAACACTCCAATTATCTCATATTCTTTTTTTGTCCATTTTGGTTTAATATTACGGTGTATGGTTCATGCATTTACATAATTATTGTCTGTCTGCAACAGCGATTCACAAATGAAGACCACCTGGCGGTGCATAAACACAAGCATGAGATGACCCTGAGATTTGGTCCAGCACGCAATGACAATGTCATCATCGCTGGTGAGTCTGTCATAAAAGTCAGTGGTTTGCAATAAAAGCAAGTGAACATGAACTATTATTATTCATGGTTTTATGGGCTACTGTTGCAGACCAGACACCGACACCAACCCGCTTCCTGAAGAACTGCGAGGAGGTCGGGCTGTTTAACGAGCTCACCAGCCCGTTTGAGCATGATTTTAAAAAGGCCACGGAGGATGACATTAAAAAGGTAAAGTTGTCATTTTGTAACTCAGCTGTGTGTTATATATATATATATATATGTGTATATATTATATATGCTTGCTCAATTAAATTATAATTATATACTTTTTAATCTTACTCCTTCCAAAACCTTTGAATGGGAATAAAGGTGAAAGTGGGGGTTTATAGGCATTGTAACACAAATGTCTAAAGAATTACATAAAACCATATTAAGATTTCTAGTAATTTCCTCATCCTGTTTTGCTCGATTCATCATTTGTACACCGTTGGAGTATGTTTTTACGAGAAGATACAATGTCAATCTTTCTACTTCCAAATTTTCAATGTAATCTTTGCTGTTTTATTTGTGAAATATACTATAAATATGCTTTTCTGCAATAGTGCTGTCAAAAAGTTAATTGCATATAAAATAAAAGGTTTTGTTTATATAATATACGTGTATATTAGCTTTATAGCTACTGTTTATATTTATTATGTACTGTGTATATATAAAAACAAACATATGCATGTCTATATTTAAGAAAAATGTTTCTATATTTAAAATATAAGAATATGAATACATGCATGTCAATATTTTCAAAATGCACTGCTCAAACAAATGAAGGAAACACTTAAACAACACAATGTAACTCCGAGTCAGTCACACTTCTGTGCGGAAGCAACACTGATTGACAATCAATATACTGTATAAGTGTGTGTTTACATATACATGATAAATATACACAGGACACACACATATGTAATATAAACAAAACCTTTATTTTGGATGGAATTAATTATAGTTTTAAAATAATTTTCAGTCCCAGTGAGTAAAAGCATGTTCCTTGCTTGCTAAGCATTAATCTGCATGCTGTTATTGCAGTTGCCTCTGGACTTGTCTCCTCTTGCGACTCCTGTTGTTCGAAACAAAGTAGGCGAGCACACACCCATTGAGTCTCACCGAGACAGTCCCCTTCCTCACCCAGAGTCAACAACCACTGACGACAAGGTGAGGCTCAGGACTCAGCTGGACACAGAGCTGCAGTAATGGCTAGGGCTTTGTTTTAGGTCCTCTATGTGCGGTAGTTAGTAAGAATATCTCATACAAATGAACATGTAGTAAAGCAATGTTAGGGAAAGTTCGCTGCTTATATGTTTCAACACTCCAGGTTTGTGTGACTAACTTCACCCTTATTCCACAAGAGAAAGATGTTTGCTGCTTGATTTAGCTTGTCCAAGAGGTACTGGCGTTTAGATGAATCTACATTTCTTCATAGAGAAACAAACCTTTTCCTCCTTCCCATAGCTCTATGAAGAAATGTCTTAGTTCTCCAGAGCGTGTGAGAAAGATGAGACTTCCTTCCTAAGTCAGCAAACATGCTGATTGTGATTTGAATGAATATTCACTGAGAAGCGTGATTGTTACTTTTACTCGTCGCTTCTAATTCTGAAAAATGCTGAAAATATTTTTCTTAATTTTGCATTTTTAACATTGATGATAACCAGAAATGTCCTTGAGCAGCAAATGATCATATTAGGATGATTTCTGAAGGATCATGTGACACTGAACACTGGAGTAATGATGCTGAAAATTCACAGAAACTAGGTTTTAAAATATTAAACGTTATTTAGGTGAACATTATTATCAGATAAACGCAGCCTTGGAAAGCATACGAGACTTAAAGCATTAAAAAACCTACTCCCAGCATTTGATTGCAGTCATTTTTTGAGACTATAGAACTCTACAAGTTGCAGTTTCTGAGTTGATAGATGAATAATGTGATGCAAAAGCTATAAACACAGATCAGTACTGGCCAGTGTAGTTCTGTGTGAGCGGTTGATGCAGCTTGGCTCTCGTGTGGTGTTTTCAGGAGGTTTCTTTGCAGCCGGCCTCTCTGCCTCCATCCACTATAGTCCGTCCTGCCTCCCTCCAAGTCCCCAATGTACTACTGGCCAGCAGTGAGGCTGGTGTTGTTATTCAGCAAGCTCTCCCATCTCCAACATCTAGCTCTGTTATTACCCAGGTCCCATCCTCTAGTAGACCGATAGTGTAAGTAACTTCCACGTGTTACTTATTCTGCTCCTCTTAGTTTGCCATCATTTTTTTCATTCGGTGTTTGGTTTTGTCCCTCATTTACTTGGAGAATTTATGATTTAGTTTGAGTTGCTTGTGATCCATGTGCCTATACGTTTACACCATAGAACTGACAAGTGCTTGACCATCAGACAGGTTTTGTTTCGTTTCACACACCAATTAGAGACATTTCTAGCTGTTGTTTATGTTATCACTTAAAGTCAACATGAACAAAAAATCACTGACACAGTTTGATTTAAAATACAATAATTGCTCTGCTTTCTATATTTTTAAGTTTTGCCAATAGTTGTTATTAAAATTGCAATATGCAAACAAAAATTATTTTGTGTTCTATATGTGTGTATGTATAGTGCTGTCAAATGATTAATTTATCACACACAAAATAATTTCTTTGCTTAAAAACCTTCGTTATGTGTATATTTATTATGTATAAATAAACACATTCATTGTTTACAATGTTAACATGTATTTACATGTCTATATTTATATCCATATCATTTATATTAAATAACATAACATTTTTGCTGAAATATATACATGCATGAATGCGTATTTATATATACATAAATAGACATACACGCACACACACACACACATTATGCAAACAAAAATGATTTTGGATGTGATTAATCATTTGACGGCACTAGTATGCATATGCAAGAATAAATTAAATGATAAATAATAAATCTTTCTTATCAGAACTGTTTCAGAGGTGACAATCTGACAATCACAAGACTTTTAATATCTATTGTTACCTTAATATGTATACATATACAGTGGTCAACATTTGAAGTGAATCAAACCTTTTGTCAAAGTTATCCTAATACAAAATTTTATGATTCTTTTATGATGACTTTTTCTTTTTTGAGTCACTTCAAATGTTGACTACTGTATATATATAGATAGATAGATAGATATTAAGGTAACAAATAACTCTAGATATTAAAAGTCTCTTAGTCACCTTAGAAACA
Source organism: Enteromius viviparus (assembly GCA_032353835.1). Lineage (NCBI taxonomy): Eukaryota > Metazoa > Chordata > Actinopteri > Cypriniformes > Cyprinidae > Enteromius > Enteromius viviparus. The sequence continues at coordinate 3,749,184 of JAUCNO010000943.1, read as the reverse complement.
GCTCTGATAAGAAAAATGTATTATTTACCATTTAATTTATTCTTGATGGATTCAATTATTTCTCTTGATTAAAAATATCACATTACAAAAGTAAAATACTGTGAAATTGCTGTTTCATGTTGACTTCAAAGCATGTATAGCTTGTTTTTGTAGCTTATTTATGTTAGCATATAAATTCTGTACTAGAGTTATGTTATGGTTCCCCATCTCTCTGTCTGTCTTCAGTCCGGTGTCCGGCACGTTTCCGGTTCTGCTGCAGCTGCCTAACGGTCAGACGATGCCAGTCGCCATTCCAGCCACCATCGCCAGCTCCAGCATACACATACCCACTGCCATCCCTGTGAGTGTCCCACACACACCCCTCTAATGTGCTTGGAGGATTCCTGGGACATTGAGTCAACCTCACGTCCTCCCAAACCCTTAGACCTTCATTTATCTTCGGAACACAGATTATGATATTTTAGATGACCGTTTTTAAACAGCAATACATCTACCACGTTCAGCACCCAGACGGGTAGTAAAGAAAATAGTTCATGTGGAAAAAGTTAAGAAACTATAAGAATACTTCTTGCAGAAGCTGGCAATTAGATGTTTCTGTGCAAATAAAAAAAGTATCCTAGTGGCTTCATAACATGACAGCTGAACCACTGATGATACATACAAAGACCTCTTCTGTATTAAAACATCACTTTTTTGTGATAATGACAGCATATTAATTTTTGGGTGAGCTAACACCTCAAATCAGTGAAGACCAACCACATGTTTATTTATGGTTTTGACAACAAATGAGGTAAGTTTAAAAAGACATTACAACCATGAGCTCATGAACTTCAGAGAAAGAACTAGGAGTAATTCTGTCTGGAAGGACATGTGACGCAGAATTTGGAAACAGTTATATTAGAAAGCAGCCTAATCTTGGAGAAGCCTTTCGATTGCACCTGTAATGTCTACGTAGATAGCTCACAAGGTTTTGGAGTTTTTGTTTCACGTCCAAAATGCCTGCAGAGGGCGGATTTACTTTTGGCTAATAAGTTCATCTCCTTTGTGATGTAGCAGATGGGTTTGTCCTGTTTGTCAGAGATGTGATCCACAGCCGTTTACACACTCACATCTGAAGTACAGTTACTAGAACAGCACTGAGTGTTCAAACTTGGTTTGGTTTTTACATAAAAGAAAAAACCCGAGTACTCACAGGAGACACGTTTGCGACGTATGTTACTACTAGGGCTGCAAAATTCCGGGAATTTTCAAAGATGGAAACTTTCCATGGGAATTAACGGGAATTAATGGGAATAAACTGGGAATTTTCAAAATTGAAGGTTGTCTCATAGGGAACTTAAAGGGTCACAACACCCCCCTGTTTCA
>JAUCNO010000943.1:3719911-3734513 GCA_032353835.1 Enteromius viviparus | reverse complement strand
AGAAGATTGGAAACAGCTGAAGTTAATCATAGCGTCATTGCTCCTCCCGAAACTTGTTTGTGTCAAACATCACTAAGTACAAAACCAGTTGTTCCAGTTTAGCAGACTTTGAGTTGACCAGTTTAATACACTAAAGCACAATTGCATGGCATTTTATTAAATACATAAATATTACAATGTATTTGTAGTATACTAAGCATGAAATAAATGTAATTCAAATACATTAAAGTATATTTATTTTTCACTAGGGTATATTTTAATACGTAATTTATTCCTTTGATATCATTACTCCAATCTTTAGTATCACATGATCCTCCAAAAATCATTCTAAATTTGCTGCTAAATTGCTTTTGTGTTGCTTTAATAGAAACTTTAATAGAAAACAAAAACATTATAGATTGTTATATAGATTATTTTTTATATAGACATATAGATTCTTTTTTGTAGCTACATTAATTCCTTTATTGTCAATTCAGGATCCTTGATGAATAAAGTTATTCATTTCTTTCAATCAGTCAATCAATCAAAAAAATCTGATGCAAAATGTTTGAAAGATAGTGTATGTTTAGCAAAACCAGATCCAGGCTGACTGCTGACATTAAGAAAGTAATAATAATAATAATAAAACATTAAGTTAAGGTTAAAAAAAGAGAACGGATGATGTCAATTGACCTTCAAAATAAAACAATTTGAAGTATTTTGATTTGAACAAGTTTGATCATTATTTGCTATAGTCATAATGATAATAAGAGGTGATAAGAGGTACATCTGCTAGTGGAAGAGATCAGTGTTTTTGGTCTTTGGATTTTACAGTTGAAGTCAAAAGTTTACATACGTTTTCAGAATCTGCAAAAGTTCATTTAAAGTGGGGTCGTACAAAACACACGTTTCTGATTATTTAGTACTGACCTGAATAAGATATTTCACATAAAAGATGTTTACATATAGTCCACAAGAGAAAATAATTTGAAAATTTAAAACAAAAATTATATATATATATATATATAACCCAGTTCAAAAGTTTACACCCCCTTGATTCTTAACGCTGTGTTGTTACCTGAATGATCCACAGGTGTGTTTTTTGTTCCGTGATAGTTGTTCATGAGTCTCTTGTTTGTCCTGAACAGTTAAACAGCCTGCTGTTCTTCAGAAAATTCTTCAGGTGCCACAAATTCTTTAGTTCTCCAACATTTTTGTGTTATTGGAACACTCTCCAACAATGACTGTATGATTTTGAGATGCATCTTTTCACAACGAGGACAACTGAGAGACTCACTGATGCCGTGGAAGGGGAAAAATATGCATTGAGAGTCGGGGGTGAACACTTTTGATCAGAGTAGAGATGTGTACGCTTCTTATGCCTATATAATCCATTTTTTTCATTTAGTACTGCCCTTAAAAGGCTACAGAAGATAGTTGCATGTTTGCCAGAAGACAAAATAGGTTAGATATCTGATCTTCAAATTTAAATTTTCAAAGACTTTTGACCTCAGCTAACATGTAAATAAACAGACATGGGCAAAAAAAAACTAAACTCCAAATTGAGTTTAATAGGCTCTTGAATGCAAGTCAGCCACTAACAACAGCATAATAAATACAGCATTCCCAGAAGAAACAATGGATTAAAACCATCTCTCCGGAAAAAAAAAGAAAAGAAAAAGATCAATATCCTTGAAAGGCAACCCTCAATGTTTAAATGCTGCAAATGAAAACCATGTTGTTTAACTGCCAATAATGAAATCCAAGACGAGAATTGAGCACAGCCTGACTTTGATATGCTCCTAACTGCATTTCTTTATCTTCATTAAGAGGCTGACATTCACAGCAGCTTAAAGACAAACTGTTTGTCTCTGCCTTATTATGGCGACTAACTACAAACTGTCATTTGGCATCGGCGGAGCGGTCTACACTCAATGCTTATCACATGTCATCTCTGCGTGGCAGCACAGAAATTACGCTCCTCTCATGTTTCTTTTGTGCTCTCGACATCGTCTTTGTCTTACACAATTAAGGTGTTACACGGTAGAATAATTTAAATTGCCGGCACTAAAATGGAGACGGAGGCTCTTTTTAAAAATAGCAGAATTTGTTTACTGATTGTATGCAGCTATTGACTTTCCCATTACTGGAGAAGAGCTCTGATTAGTGGATGTGCCGTTTGCCGCGGGAGCAGGAGGCGGAGGGGACAGGGTTACAATAGCGAGCGCTTATTCTCATTGTTTAGTGGATCTCTTTGCTGGGCATTACCGCTGGACATGGGAATAAAGGTGTCACGGCGACCTGGGGCCATTTTCTGACAGATGCTCAACGGCCCTGGTGAGGCGAGACAGACTGCGTCAGTTTTACCTTTGGAAACTCTCTGAAAAGGCTCTTGAAGATTTTCATATTTTACACGGTGTTATGCGTCTCGTGTTGGCTTCAGACTGCAGGTGAAAGCCATTATTCTAGAGCTGTGTGTAATGTGGATGTCTGTCAGGAAGTGATTGTTTTCTTTGGGCATATCCATGTGCAGATGTGCAGTCCTGAGGATGAAAGCCAGTCTATATGTAGTAATGAGTTCATATGTGAAGCATTTCTGGAGGTTAACCTTCTTTTCTTTTGACACTATGTGGTCCCTGACAACAAACCACCTAAATAACAATACATGTCCATTGTCTGAAAGGAAAACGGTTTTCTAGTGTAATAGCAGTATCATCATGTGCAAGTGCACTTGGAGGTTTGCAGAATGCAAGAAAACTTATTTTTCCACTGCACACAAAAAAATCCTGGGTTCTTTCAAATACGCACTAACCTGGAAGTTGGGTTAAATTTTTAGCCCAAAAGTTGAGTTAGTCCATATTTGACCCAAAGTTGGGTGAAAACAAGCCAGTATTTTTTTTAGTGCATCATGAAGTCGTCTTTACATGACTGAGTTAAGCCAGGTCTGTGTCGACTCTGTAAATCCCCCAGTTAGTGTTACAGAAGCTACTTTACAACTGTAGCATGTCAAACTGTTGTTAGCAAAACCAGCAAGTTCAGGCTGTTTGCCAGGCATTACAGTTTTATGCAAAAGTTTTGGAACCTCTTGCTGGATTTGTGAAAATGTGAATATTTGTAACAAATAAGAGAGATATTTTGTCCTGAGTAAGATATTTTACATAAAATATGTTGACATATAGTCCACACAACCCCCCCAAAAAACAAAAAATATTCCCTTCAAAAGTTTACATACCCTTGAATCTTAATACTATGTTAAATTTTCTGGATGATCCACAACTGCTTTTGTATTTTGAGTCATTTGTTAGTTCTGAACAGTTTAATTGAGCACTGTTCTTCAGAAAAATCTTATTATGCATGACCATATTTTAGATCTCTTAAACAACAACCTTACAAAATACCTTAATAACCATTAATAAACAGAAAATTAGGAATTTAACCGTATTATGTTGTATTGTTATAGTAGTGCATATGATAATTTGTATACGTAGGATTAAAAGAAGACACACATTAGTGTCTGAATGAGCTGATTCACCAAAATGAATCAGCTTTATTTGAGAGGGTGGACATTTTAGCAAAGATATTTGATTACCACTGAGCTGCGTACAATATCACCCAAAATAAAGACCATTAAAGATGTAGCATCCTGATACGCTACATTGCTAAACAAAAAAAGAGACCTCGGGTCTGACCATTTCTGCTGACATTAGTATCTATCATGTAGCCACTGTATTATTTGGCAAAGCCTAACCATGTTAGTGGCACTGCATTGCTTCATTGGAGTGGTGGTTATAATTCACATGGTCACACTCTGGTGATGTATTGATGCTGCCTCTCTCATGTTAAACAGACTGCCTTTGCTTTTTTATGATATTCAAGTAGTTTTCAGTTGCAGCCTCAGGTTAAATTACTAAACCAGATTTTTTTTACTGCTGTACTGTACTCTACTGTACCACATTTCCAGCACTGCGGATCAGTCTTACAGTGGTCATATTATAGAGATTGGAATACAAAATGGTTCATCAGTTCTTTTAATGTGTTTCTCCACGTTATGTAAAACATTGTGTACAAGCAGGGTTTGTCAGTAAGGGGATCAAAAATGTATACGGATTTTCAACAAATTCAAAAATAATAATTTTGCATATGTTCAAACATTAACGATGTTGTGTGCGCAAAAATTCATACTAGAATTTTAAAATAAGTGATTTGTTTTTCATCTATGCGACTGTGATTTATCTTAAAATAAATTTCTTAACATGCATAATTTTATATTTTTTTATTATTATTTATATTTTAGCACTATAATTTTAATTATAATTAATTACAAAACAAACAAAAAACTGTAAATACTTTGCTTCTAAACATTTTATTTTATGTTATGCATGTTGCACTTTTGCAAAAAATTTTTAATGCTATGGCCAGCACACCTCAATGAAAAAATGTGGTAACATTTAATTTATGGTCTCTTAACTAGTTGCTTATTAGTATGCATATTACTAGAATATTAGCTATTTATTATTAGTATTTAACAACCTTATACTACTGTACATCCCTGATCATACCCGATACCTAAACTATTAATTAAGAATTTATTAAGGCAAAAGTCCAATTTAATAGTAAATAAGTGTTCCCTATATCATAGTGTTACTTAAACTGTAAAATCATTTAAATCCATTGATTTTATATATATATATATATATATATATATTTTTTTTTTTAAGTGTGCTTGTCAAATATCCTTATATAATTGACTATAATTAACTTCACAAACCACAAATCCCTTTCGAGCTTCCATTAAGACAATATGCTGAATCAAATATCTGTGTAGCTGTTAGAGGGTGGATCATGAAGACTTTAATTTAGGTGAACAGAATGCAGTATGTGTGCATATGTATGGTGTCCAGTACTTTCTGTATAATACAGGACACATACGGCTGATGTACTGTGACCAGCGGGAGGGGAACTGTACATTAATATTGGTTTTGTTTGCTGGCCATGTGTAATTCAGTGAAGCAGGTTTTTCTGTAATTTATTACTCCATCACTTGGACAATCCACAAAATGTTGCAGTGCCGTGTGCTAAGGCATGTGTTTTAGGATAGCTTATACTCAGTAGCTCAAATTGGTGTGTATGAGCAACTTCTTTTCTAAGTGAAAGGAGTTACAGTTTCTTTTCCTGCAAAAATAGACTTATACTGAAGAAGGGCCTCATATCTACCACCAGAGACTTGCCTTTACATAATACGTAAAGCATCCAGTCTATATGGTTTGTCTTTACTTGGGTTGGATATTAAAAAGATTAAATGCTCCCAGAGTTCATTGCGATATTGCTGTATTTATGGCTCCTTGTATGTTTAACCATATCCAGCTCCGTTTTTATCTTTGTCATAAACAAAGCCTGTGAATAGAACTGGAAAACCAGCCCATAAAACAGACACTTTTCTTTTATGAATTTACGGCTCACTGTTTTCACTCGCCATTGTTTTCCTTGAACAGATTCCACTGAGTATAAATGGTTCCTCCACCACTTAACCATTAACAATTTCTGTCTTTGTTTTGTAATTATAGAAATGTTTTATCCCGTGTCAGCAGGGACATGTTTCAACATCCAGGGCTCTTCTTTTTATCTCCTGATTATATGGTAGTGGGAACACGCTTTTTCTTGCATCGAGATGAACGTTTGCCAAATGCGTTGAGTGTTCAACATAAAACTGTGCTGTGGCACAAATACCTGCCAGAAATCGTGCGAGCATGCTGCTTTTCATGGTTTCATATGAAAGGTAGTGCAGTCATTCAGACCTTACGGCAAACCGGAAAAATAATTTGGATTGATTACAGGATTAGTGTAGAAAACTGCTGTTAATGAGCATGATTGGGTTTAGTTCTGTGTTACTAGGTCACCCTCGTTCTGTGAAAAGTCTTGCAAGATTCACATGCAACGTTGAACTGAGGTCGGAAAGACTAGTCGACATTATCAGAACATTGACAATAAAAATTGTTGATGGCTATTTTTGTTGTACAGTCGTTTGACCTCATATGAGCTTGTTTGAAGCAGTTTTTAAGATTGAACTTCCAAAAATATCATTAAATAAAAGAAAACACACTCATGGGATGTGCAAATAAAGCAGTGGAGACTGATAAAGTTTTATAAAGTATGGGGTAAACAGAAGTTTAACTCAATATGTTAATGAATTGCAAAAGCTGAATAGTCTGATTAGATAGATCTGCTTAACTGTTTTAATAATTGTTAGACTATTAGTATCAAAATAATTGCTTCAGCATGTTATTTCGGTGCAAAAATCTAGTTGAATTCAGTGCCTGTCTACCACTTGCACCATGCGTATTAAATTGTCATCATTTTACGTGTAAACACACTTGCTTTTTTTGTAAGGATTCTGTCTTCTTCAGAAGAAAATCTATTTGCCAGGTGCAAGTCTGATCTATTTGCCAGGACTGCATGTTTCGTTCAATCCATGAAATCAGTCATTTATGTAATGATGATCAAATGATGCACGGGTTCTGGTGTTTGGATCTCTTTGGTGAGGCACAGTCACAGTAAAGTATGCCAGATTATAGTGATCTGCTGTAGAAACAGTAAAAGTATAATTATTTTTGTTGGCCATTTCCCTCATTTGCAGAATTTGTTTAGTGAACCAGACACAATGCAAACGCCATGTTCAAATAAAACAAATCCTTCATTAGTGCGTTCCCTCACGCTGAGTATTGGCGTCCCTGTAACCTCAGTAGCATGCAGTAAATGTGAATCTGATGAGGGATTTTGAAAAGTGGAGTTTATTATACCGTTGAAAACCAACGATGTCACTGTGTATCGTGTACATATTAAGCATCTGGACAAATCTGAACCCATTTTCTGGACATAAGAGGGTGTCAGTCATTCGTTGTGTGTTGCTATGATAGTCTTGGTTGTTTCACGGGTTTAACCGCTGCTGGCTGTATGGCTGTAACCAAACAGAGAGAGTGTTTTATCAGCGAGTGATTGGAGCCAGGCAGCGGTTGGACTGGAATTGCAGGCTCTTGCTGAGACTTTTGAAGTACGAGGACATGTTGCTCAACCTTATACCCTGCAGAATGTGCTGGGATATTTTCTGCTACTCTAATGATTTCAAAAAGCCTGTGTAAACAGTGGATTTATTTTCACTCTGAGCCTCCAAAAACTATTAGAGAGGAGTTTGGGGATCTGAGCGCTGAAAACTGAAGCCAGCTTCACGGTAGCGAACCGATAGTCTACTACTTCAGCTGGGAGCATTGTGGTTTTTTCTGTGCGTGTAGAAATCTTCCCATCTCATTTGCCTTAGTCTGGTACACATTATGAGTCTCTTTCCTTGCCGCTCTGTTATTCTTGCTCAAGTCCCGTCTGTGGCCCAAAGCTCCCCAGAGCCATGCGTTTTCACATGGGGTGATCGCTGTTGTTGTGCTTGGCTTCTCTAAACGCACACCTTCTATAATGGCTGCTGCCACCTGCACACGACTGAGTATCAAATGCAGCTCCGTGAAATTGCGCAGACTGCTGAAGGCGACTGTTATGTTACGGAGACTTACACTCCTGTAGAATTGCAGAAATCCCATTTTGTTTACACAGAGTTGGTATCAAGCCAAACAACGTAGAAAAAAACCAATGTGGTCGAGTCAAGCGACTTAGAATATAGTCACACCCAGAACTGAGTTTCCTGGTGCTTTACCTCAAAATCTTACCTTTCAGCATCTGGCACCTCTGGAGCTGCTGGAAGCTGACCATATTTCATATTTCATCAAAATATCTCTGGGAGATGCTCTGTGATGTGGTTCGTGTAACACATGTCCTCAGCAAGATAACATTCTGTCCACATGCAACAATAACCAGCGGCCGCTCTTTGTTGTGGGAAGACAATCGTGTAATTTTTATCTCCCAGGGGCAGTTTAAAAAGAAGGTTAACAAGTGCATGGAGGTGATGTAATGCATGTTGTCAGATTGTAATCCAGGCTTTCACTTTTGTAGTATTGATTGCTCATCTTTCTGACCACCTAAAAAACAGTCAGTGGGTTTTGGTGTACCACGCTTGTTGAGATATTCAAGACGTGATCAGTTGTTACTGTTACTCGTGTAAAAGTGAGCATAAGGCTGAACAAACGGATAACTTTGAGATTTAAACTTAATTCATCCTGCAAAGTTTGTGAATACAATACATGAATTAACCAATTGACTTTTTATCAAATTGCCAATTTAGTGGTGAATTCACATGAATTCGAATGAAAATCATTTTTAAGGAGAAAAAAACTAAGGGACAAATTCCTTTTTGCAACTGAACTTACTGATTATGCATGTGTAGGAGTTTCACTTTTAAATGCAACATTTAAAACAAAGGTTTGCCGTCAGTTTACTAGTATTTGTGATGAAAAAGCATGGCTTTGTTTGAAATATTGCAATAAATGTGTGTAGTATGAGTGTAATCTCACCATGCTGTCAGTGTCGCGTCCTATGGCTAATGGGATGGGAATGATGATAGTATGATTTCCATCATATGCATACTTCAGAATCACTACTGTTTTATAAGCACTATAAATTCGGACATACCCTTTTTTCACATGCCGTTTATATAGTAGGAAAGTCTTTACTAAATTTGTGCATGCGTCCGATTCGGCTCTGCATGTTTGCGACCCTACACTAATTTGCACAATTCTTAGTAGACTGGGTTCATCATTCAAGGATCATTGTCTTGTTTACGCTCCGTTATCATGTGAACTCCAGTATATTTGCGTATGTTAAGCATATTATTTCACCGTTGTTTAGACAGAGTCAGCATACGCTGTTTGTGTCCAGTTAATATTCTCCAAAATTGTACTACGGTGACACGGAGAGACACAGAGGAAACAAATCTCTGAATAAATGTTGTTATTTTTATTTTCTTTGCATACAAAAAGTATTTTTGCTTTGGGGTAATACGGTTGAGCCACTGATGGCAGATGGAGCATTCAAACGCTCTCTTTAATAATTTTCTGGACCTTGACAGTGTTCATTACTTGGCAGTCAATAGGACAAGTCACAAGCCTCCCTGTTTTCATCTAATATATCTTAAATTGGGTTCTGAAGATGAGCGAAGCTTTTACGGGTTTGGAACGACATGGGGGTAAGTGATTAATGAAAAAATATCATTTTGGTGTGGAGAAACTTTTAACCCAATTTGCATGTGTTGTTGGTGCCTAATTATCATTGGCTCTGCTTGTTTGCAATGCTCTTAGTAGATTGCGTTAATCATAATGAAAATGATCTGACTATGTCTGTGTTCTTTAATTTGTGTGTTATCAGTAGAGTAAAACCCACTCTGTTTAAGTCCCCCTATGTTTTGTCCTTAAAGGGTTAGTTCACCCAAAATAAAAGTCATTAATAGTCCTTTAACATACAGGTCCACCTTAAACCTATAACCTTCGACGGGGTGTAACATGAAAATGCACCATCAATTGAGGTCTTACGAGTAAATACCAATTTGACAAAAGTCAAAAATAGTTACATTTCTGAGTGGATCCTACACCAATTTTTTTTTTCAACGTAGAACAATCCATGGCATCATGGCAGCGAGTTTTCAGGGACACGACACAAAATGCAAGTTGGTCATTTGAAACGTTTTAGAGGTTTTCGAGAGGCCTCTTCTCAGCTCTAATTTTTCCCACAGCGTACCGACAAGCATGGAGAGCATTTGTACCATTTTTCCGCGTAAGTGCACACAAGTGCTCGAGGCACTAGACAGACACATACACCAGGTCTCGCGCCGATGTCACAGCACAGCGATTTATCAAGGAGAAATCCTCCGATGTACAGTACACACCGCAACATTTACACACTCTGTCAGCACGATGAATTATGTGATTGCAGTCAATGAGAAAATCTACTGTATTTTGAGCGGCATTTACAGACAGGCGCGGCGAGCGAGAGGAGGGGGTTTCAATCCGGCGGCGCGTGTTTGCGGCCTGTGTTGAGAGACTGTCAGCGTTTAAAACGAGCATTTTGATTAGGCTCCGATTGAGGAGTCTCTCTCTGCCTTGCCTCGTCCTGGGTGATTAGACTAAAACGGTCGCTCGTCTTGACTGGAGATCGCAGCAGTTCCACATAACACGCTCCGTGATTGAAGGTCGAAATATTTTGAATTCTAATGGAGGCTGGCTGGATGAATTGCCTGAAATAGACTGTAGAATTTGCGAACAGCCTCAACCTCCCTATCCCTCCCTCCCCACCCCAAACCGCCCCGTGTCCGCTGTGAAAAGAACGATTGGGAATGGCTGTGCTTGATGATCATAGAATTACTGGATGGTGATTCTAAACCCCTCAAAGAGGAGTTGCTATGGAGATCTCGTTCCAAACTGTGAAATGATTCCCCTCAGAAAGCCTGGAGAGCAGAGGGCTGAACACATCATTGTTCAGGTGGTGGTTGGTTAGGAAATTGCCGGTGGCTGAGCAATCACAGCGGCGGCTATAGTTAAGGATCTAAAACGGTTTGCTCTCGGAATGGTGTGGGACAACACGGATGTGCATATGATGGTTCCTTTCAATCAAGCCGCTCTCAGACGCACCGGGCCAGGGAAATGACAGACAGAGAGCTCCCCGTGAAAGACGAATGAAAACCATTATTGTCTCTCAAAGCTAATGAAATCTGGGGACTGTCCTGATATATCTATTCTTTGACTGCATGAATCTCGGAGCTGGTTTGAAAGGTTATCTTCGCTGTCAAGTGAAACCTCTCAATGTCTCATCTGCGGCGCTCTCGGCCTCTGTAATATTATGTTAATGAAGTATTTGGGAAAAGATTTGAGAGAGCAAGAGCAAACATTTTGGCCCCGCTACAAATGAGATATGTTTAAGTTGCATGCTCGTCGTCTTCCGCAAACATGCCGAGTCTATTATGTTTGTGTATGTAACCGGATTATTCGGCTGTTGTGTAGACGGAGGCGAACGGCTTCTTCTTCTGACAGGCTCGTAAAGTAGCTTTTACGGTCTTGAATGCCAGGGCAATTGCAGCGGCACATTCGTGTAGAACATCTCAACAGCGAGCCAAGGAATGCAAGTGATCTAGATGCTCTCTTCCCTTTTCACGTGTGAGAACACGCACAGGAAGCGGCCTGCCGCTGAGGACTGTAATTTGAGTGAATGATGTCGATCACATGATCTCGCAGCCGTCAACAACAAAGGAGACAGTGCATGGTGGCATCAGAATCTGTCCTGAGTGTGTCGTGTGTTTCTCTGCTTAATAATGGACTTGCGTTGCATTGAATATCTATCAAAGAGCGAATCATCAGTAACCAAACTATCACACTGAATCATATCAATGTAACAGTGTTACAATAGACCATGCAGTACATCTTTGGAGCATCAGTAAGACTTTGTTTTAGAGTATCTTAACTAGTTGCTTATTAGCATGCATATTACTGGAATATCAGCCACTAATTAGGGGCACAAATTAATGCCAAATTAGGAATTTATTGAGGGACAAGTAGCAATAAATAGCTAAATAAGTGTTGCATCAAGGTGCATCAACTATTTGCAGCCCAGACAAAAGTTGAATATCTGTTGGGGAAAAGCTACTAAAATTCTGCATATGTATTGCAATTGAGCATAAATTGCAAATACTTGTGTATACATGACATTAAATGTGCAATATATAAATAACAAGATCCTATGCATCGATATTTCATAAAAAGTATACAGTTGTTTAATAAATATAATTGGGTCTAAGACGAAATAGGGTTTAAGAATTAAAAACAATAAGTGTACTACTGCTTTAAATTATTAAATAAAAATTTTAAAAGGTTTTCTGTTTATTCAAGTGCAATTTTGGTTTTATTTTTCTGAGTAAAAAAATAAATATTTATGATTTACAGAAGTAACCCACTAAAATGCCTTTTTTTCAGACATATGTTTACAATAAAAATCTAATTTTGGCATATTAAAAGATTAATTACTTTCACGCCAAATAGTATTTATTTTTTTTTTTATTTGCCACTATCTTATAGGTTTGCATGTGTATCAGTAAGACTGTAATACAATGTAATATGCTCATTTATTCTTTTATATATTTTAATATGTACAAGTCAGAATAAGCATGTTGCTGGAAATTTGACAATGAATGACACTGAATGACAATGTAACATTATTTCAACCACATTTTGATATTTTATTCCCCCAAAACGTACGTGAAACCTTAATAACATTGACCCTTTACTTGCTTTTAATGCACTTTCTATTAAAATCACTTTTTTGTAAAAAACATTTCAGAAAAACATAAATGTAGACCATTTTTGTTCCTTAGTTTTTACTGCAAACATGTTTTTAAAATTCTTTTTCTTTTTAATGTTCCAATTTTTTTTCTTTTTCAATGAATTTTTTACCACAGCTGTTCAGTGAAAAAAGCTTAGATCTCTTCACAGACAGTTAAACAATCTCAAATGTGATTTCTTTGTGTGTCAGTGTATATGAACACTTGTATTTTGCACATCTCTTTTCTCAGTGAGACTTTGGCTGTTCTGTTAAAGATGAATGCTTTTGTTGGGTCAGACAGCCCAGGCACACCTGCTAATGGCCCCTCCAAACATACAGTAACTAAAGAACAGCAGTAAAATGGTAATTGCCAGATAGACTTGACTTCTGAGACCGCTCTCTCTCTTTCCCTCCTCCAGAGCTTTCTTGCGGCTGGTTGTGGCGCCGTGTCCTCATAAGTGCAGTCTTCTCAGAGAACTTTACCCAACCTGCTGTTAAAGGACTAATTGTGGAGATTTCCCCTCGCTTGTCCTCTGCTATCCGTGTTTATTCAAACATCAAACAAACACTTTTATTCTCTTGGAAATGTAAATATTGGAAAAACGCTAGAGAGAGCTCAAGATGCAGAACCAAACTTTGTTATCATTTTTCCCACTGCTTTTAAATGATTTAAATACATTGAACATTAGTTTTGACTAACAAATTGATCATTTAATTTTAAAATGAATAAATTCTAATTGTAAAATTAATTGTATAAATCACTTTATATCAGGTGGCCTTAACTATGTACTTACATTTAAATGAATCATTTGGTCCGATGCACTTATGATGTACATACATGTTTTACATTGTACATATATTTTTAAAAATACCAGTGTGAAGTGAAATACAAGTTTTGTACCTACCCATACCACCAAACCTGTCCTTAACCTTGCCCGTACCCCATTTTGCAATACAATGTGATTGCAATGAGTACACTGTACTTATGTAAGTACATAGTAGATAAGGCCACTTAATACAAAGTGTGACCAAAAATACATTAAAACCTAAGATCTTGTAAAATGCAGGTCTGCATATTTCTCATAAAATAAAGCATACACTGTGTTCTTAGTGAATATTGTGAATATTTTGAAGGAATCCCTGTGTGAAATGATAAATATCGAAAGAGAGATTCCCTTGAGAAATTAAGTATAAAAAAAAATACAATAGTGCTTAAATGAGCAATATATTTTCATATATTTCTGGCCATCCAGGAACGACTCGTGTCATTTTTTTTCTCGTAAAGTTCAAGCATTAACGCAGAGAACAATAGCACATTTTCTTCCCAATCACTGCAGAACTGGGAGCTGGCAAATTGAAGCAGCAAAACAATAATTCCCTTGATTAGCCCCTTTCTGTGTGGGGTAAGTGAACTGTTTATACTGTGGAGTACCTCAGAGAGAGCAGAGCAACCAAAACAGCCTCATTAGCCGTGCAGTAATTGGATAACTTCATTTCAGCAGGACAACCAGAACACGTCACGACAGCTTTCTGCAAAGTGCAAGACTTTACCAAAGTAGCCTTCATTAAATCTTTTATTAGACGCATTTGTTAGATTAAATATAGTGCTTAAAAGATCGTCATAAAACATAGACTTAGAAATTCAGATCTGACTTCATACAATAAACAAATAATCTGTTGTCAAAATCATTTCCAAGTTATTAAGATGAATATGTTTTTTTTTGCTTTGTTTATAATCATAATGATATAATAAGCGAAGCCTTTTTTTATTGTTTTGCATATGGATTCATGCAACTTAAAAAAAAAGACTTGTATTGTTTGATAACATAGAATCTTACTGCTGTTTAAAATGTAACGAAACTTCCATGTTTCCATTATTAGAACAAGAGCTTTGGTGATATGCAATGACTGTATGGGTTATCAAACTTCAAACAAATCTTCACTTTTAAGCAGTTCCAAGATTCAGTCACCAAGCAAAGCAAAACAAAACTGTTTTATGATTTCATCAAAGAAAATAAAATGAATAAAATTAAATCTTCACTTTCTAATATTCTATTATTCTATAGATTGACAAAACAACAAAAATACTTTCTAATATTCCATAATTTAATTTGTTATTCCATAACAAAAAGGCTTTGCTTCATAAAGATGATTTTACATAAAAAAGCTAGACAAATGATTCAGTTTTTATGACAAAATGAAACTAAATGAAAGCATGCATATGAAACAGGTCCAAACCAAAGCCAAAGCTTCACTTTCTAATGTTCTATCATGTTTCTAGATATTAACAAAACAAAACTTAGCTTTGTAATGTTCCATAATTCTACTGATTATCCAAAACATTCAAACAAACAAAGAGTTATTATGTAACAGTTCTTTTTTA
>JAUCNO010000943.1:3680330-3693862 GCA_032353835.1 Enteromius viviparus | reverse complement strand
GTGTGTGTGTGTGTGTGTGTGTGTGTGTGTGTGTGTGTGTGTGTGTGTGAGAGAGTGTGTGTGTGTGTGTGTGTGTGTCTTGGAACACCCCACTCACATCCTCACTCACCTGTGTGTAGTTGTTCCCCAGATGCAGAGATGTCTTGCGTCAGTAACTGCAGATTGAGCTGGTGTGAGGACTTGGCCAGCAGATTGGGTTTAACAAGCCAGATGGTTTGTAATTGTCTGATCAATTCAGTGTTTGTGAGATTTTATGCCTTTCGTTATTATTTGTTTTGCCACTTACAATTTACCATGCAAATTCCACCATCCCTCACTGGGAAAACACTGTCCATATGTCCACACACACACACACACACACACAGGTCGTCCATATGTAGGTATTTGTGTGTGGGATGTGGCTGATTTTAGTGCATCCCAGAAGACTGTAGAAAGGATGGCTCCTGCTCCTCTAGTGTTTAATATCAAATTGAAATGCTTCTGATGCATTTACATAATTAGGTAAATCTAAATTATGTCAAAGGGGATGTTTTTAAGCTCTTCTATTTAAGATTAGGAAATGTAATAAATTAATTGTTAAAGTGTAATTACACACACAAATACAGAGTAATATTGATTAGTGTCGAATAGGGTTAAGGTTTGGTTTGGTTAGTTTTTGAATGAATACTGTAGGGTTATATTAGTGAACATACCACTATTAGCTAATTGCTTATTGGCATTCATATTACTAGCATATTGCTGTTTATTAGTACTTACAAAGCACATATATTAGCAGCACAATATTTTAGATCCCATAATCCTATCTGATATCTAACCTTAACAACTAACTTATTATTAAAAAGCAGTTATTAAAGCATTTATTGAGGCAGAACTCTTAAAATGTTGAAAACGTGGTATTTTGGTAACACTTTGGAATAGTGAACATTTATTCACTATTAACTATGACTTCCCTCAATAAACTCCTAATTATCTGCTTATTAATAGGTATTGGGTAGGATTGCTTAATTACTAATGAATGGCTAATATTCTAGTAATATGTATGCTAATAAGCAACTAATTAAGAGACCCTAAAATAAAGTATTATCCATATTTTCGTCTTACATAATACAAAAAAAAGCAAGTGTGGTACCTTGAAATTGAGTTTTAAAAACTCTTTAAAATTTGTCTTTTTATCACATTTGTGCATTATAAGAGAATTACAATTGTTTGATGAGAAAGGTGATCGTATGAATGAAGGAAAATGACTTGTCTTTTAAAGCCACTGATGCACAATTACCCATGTCTTGGCATTCTTACCTTTTCTTTTACTTTCAGTCATGATTTACTAAGTCGCCATTTTTTCTGAGACACTTATGTTTCGCTGGCAGCACTCATGCTCCTCTGTGAAATGTACCTCGGACTTCCGGGAACAGTTGACAAGTTAATATGAACTTCATACACAGGTATACATTTGCAGAGATGATATGATATGATTGCTTTCCATTTTATGTTAAAATAGTCCGCGTCTGTCTATGAACAAACTAAAATGCAATTTGCAAGCATACAATATGTGACATTTGATGGAGCTTTACATTGAGAGTGTTCTGGTTCTTTATTAGTTGCTCTAAAAAGCACTTCAGTGAAGACATTTGACCTGTGCATAAATCACTCACAATTCTAGACAGGAACAGATGTTTCCCAATAAACTTGTGTTTTGCCACTAAATAAAAAATATAAAATGTCATTTTGACTTTTTTTCTCTCTGTTAAACACTGAACTGATGTTTTTTTATGTTAGCATCACACATATCCAGATTCATATCTATTGCTTTTCAGATAGTAGGTCGTCAATGTTACAAAAATGTATCAGGGTTCATGTATTGAACCTGTGTTTAAGCACAGCTCAGTGGACATTTCTCTTTGAAACTGCGGCCAAACGTGCAGTGATGTACATAAAACACTGTTGTTTTTCTCTCTGTTATAACACCGAAGTTATGAAGTCAGGATTGCAATTAGTTGTTATAGTACTGATTGGTTCATTAATTATGTTCACCTGTCCCTTGTTTAGTTTATTTACTTATGTGTTTATATGCCCTGTCTATATGCCCAGTTTGATTTCTGGTGTTGTCCTACAGGTCTTTTAATTATTTGTGGACACCTTGTAATAGCAAAGAAAGTTAGAACTGCAGGAAAAAGACAGATCTACAAGTTGATATCAGTTTTGATCAAATCACAATTCCAAGAAAAATTCAAGATTACAAGGAAGGTCAGAATTCTTGAGTTACGACAGAAGAAATCAGAACTCCAAGAAAACAGTCAGAATTGTGTCTTAAAATTGTGTAATTGCAAGAAAAAGTCAGAAATGTGCACAATTAAGATTTTTTTTTCTTATTTACAATATATAAAAATGGGATTGCAAAAACAAGTCAGAATTGTGAGTTTATTTCATGCAGTTTCGAGGAGGGAAAAAAATCAGAATTGCGAGATAAAAAGTAGCAACATTTTTTTTAACTGAGTGGGAAAAGTAGTCATTACGACTGTTAGAGTCAACACCCCTTACCTGTAGTGTGTACATGTTAACTTGCATAGATGTCTGTGTAAAAGTTCTCTAACTGCTCGGCTTCCGCTCTCACACATTATACACCGCCACTCTTGTAGCAATCAGCTGCGTACGGCTTTGCTCATGCTCGACTCCCTGCAGTCGCTTGGCTTGATTCCTGCGCTGTGAAGTGGGCTAAAGAGTTTTGCATGGAGTGAAAGGGTTAACCCTTCAGTTGGAGCCCAGCTACTGGCTTTGTCACTCTGTTCTTTATGTGGATAATTAAGTCACTTTAAAGCGATCTTTTGTTTCTTTTCTTAGGTGTGTAATGAGGGAGATCGCTTCAACACGCACCCAATCAGAAACAGCTAATCTGACCATATTGTTTGACAAGTGTGTTCCTTACTGCTCTCTGCCACAGGAGATGTAATCTGAAACAATTATCCCAATTCCTCAGAACAGTATGGTGCGGGTAAGTAGCTTGTTTTCCACCTTTGTCAGGTTACATTCAATGGCCTCTCGAACACCATCGTCTAGAATAGGAGTCTCAAGAGTTAGAAGGTAGTTAGCCGAACTTTATAAGCTGAGAAGCAACTTCTCGGCCGCTTTGGTTCATGCAGGAGCTAAGGTAAGTTGCCACAAAATAAGACGTGTTTTCTGTTAACTTAAAGTTAAAAGTGCATTCAGTATTATTTATCTAGCAATAAATTATGATAATTTTGAGGCACAATTATGATAAAAACTACCTTGTCTCATGGCATGAATGAACCTTGGTGCACTTTTTAGTGAGCCACAAAAAGAGAAGTGTAGAAAAGAAATGAAAAGTGTAATTTTAACACAATTACTTAAAAAATATCATGTTATTGCTTCAAAACAATATTAATATGCTGTGAGATTTGAAAACTGATGTTTTTTATGTTAGCATCACACATATCCAGATTCATATCTATTGCTTTTCAGATAGTAGGTTGTCGATGTTACAAAAATGTATCAGGGTTCATGTATTGAACCTGTGTTTTAGCACAGCTAAGTGGACATTTCTCTTTGAAAGTGTGGTGAAACGTACAGTAATGTACATAAAACACTGTTGCACAAAAAGTGCACATATTTCTTATGAGACCAGGTTGGTCAAAACTCATAATTATTAAGTATTCCTTTGAAAATGTGATTGTGATTATTAATTACAATCATCACAATTTACTTTAAATGATCCTTATACCACAGCTTGCAGAAACTAGCTCAGGCCCAGGTACAGTACGTGGCGGGGAACTATTCAGAACTCCGGTGAGGGCTCCCTCTGGCGGTGCGGAGAAGAGACCCGAGATCCTAACATTACAGTGTGTGTATACCCTATATGGTATATACCCATATTTCTAAACAATTTAATGGCACTTAACTAACCTGAAAGTTGAATGAACTAGTATAACTGTTCTTTTAGCTCAAAAATTAATTCTAAAAAAATTGAACTAAAATGCAAATAAATTTTTTTTTTTTTACTCAATTATTTTTTTTACACCTTAATTTCCCTCAGTTTGATGTCTGGTATCGTCTTTATAATTGTTGTTTCTTACCATGTGTGGATATATTTTCTTTCTCATCATGGCCTAACTAGTAGTGAGAATACCTTTTTAAAAGGATGCTAAAATGTTGTTGTTTTTTTCCTCCGCTAGGCATAAGCTTGTTTATTTATTACCCCAAACCTATTTGACAGTCAATTTTCAATGTTTTGATTATTTCCTTCATTTTTATTGAAAAAATTAGCTTATTAGGTCCTTAGTAGTATCCATCAACACAGTCGCACTCCAACTCGCTTGGTCAAAACCCTTTTGCGTTGCTTTTTGAAGCTCAAGGTACTTTTCGACATGAAGGGTTGTTTTAAATAGGAAACTTTTTGCATTAATATGCTGAAGCAATATATATATTTTTTATCATTATAATTAAAGATATATTGGGTAAAAACGATTATTGCATATGGTGTGTTTTTTCAGTGTAAACAGTCAAAAAAGTTTTATTTAAAATTATATTATTTACACATTTATGAGCACATAACCCAAACCCTGCCCCTAAACCTACAATCTGTCAATAAAACACAAGATATAGCAGGAAGATACAACCACCATCATCATTTATTTGAAAGATATTTATATTCAAAACGATTGATTTGGGAGAGTAATAGACACGGTCGCTGTCTTTCGTGTACTTCCTGTGCACTGCTGCAGTCTGTCAGAAAATCCTGCTTCAAGAATCCTTACGTCAACGTTGGTTATGAAATACTATTGGCTCTTGTGTATCTTGTGACTGATTGCGTCGTGCTATGGGACTGGAGTATGTTTTCTGAATGAGATGAAAGAGCGTTAACACAGCGTGATCATTTTTAGTGATTAAAACCTTGTGTTTTACTCTCTTCTTTGCATAAATACTTTGTATCGCTTCAGAAGACGGTAAGGTGGGGGGGGGGAGGTTTCGGTGCTCCAATAAAAGTACAAAAATATGTAATAAATGTATATATGCATGCAAATCATTACATTAAGCAAAACAACTGAAAGCAACAGAGCACTGTTACATCTGTAACATAGTTTTTTGTCTCTATAGGCATTTACTACTGGCCAAAAATTTGTCAGCATCTGTACAATCTCACCTTATTATTGTTTTTCTCTGTTGTAAGTGACCCTATCAGAATAAAACCACTCATCTACATCATCCTCTGCTTTCTTATCATGTGTCATAAAAAAGTCCCTCGCATTTGAGAAACTGTAAGGTAGACATTTCTGTTAGTGTAGAAGGGTCTTTCCTCGTATTAAACTCATGTCTGACAGATGGCATCTAACAAGACCTGAAACATCACAGACAAGAAGTGGACCCAAGGTTGTGGAGATCTGCTGCCTACCAGGACTAAATTTAGCTTCCTGTTGAGCTCTTAAACTTTATCACTTCTGGTATTTGTCCTCAATGGCAAATTAACAGCCTTCAACCCACGCTTGGGTTTCCTTTCAGGAGACAGAGCTTAAATTCTTTCTAACTACCCTGAATTTACTACTCTTCTGCTGTTCACAGGACAGAATGAATGCCGGGACTAAAGTAGAGGAGATAAAAATTTATGGTATCTTGCAATTTAATGGTTGAAAAGATGCAATTTGAAAGATCATAAATTGTGAAGGAGTGCACGCTCCATTGAGCTTGATTCAGTGCTTGCTGTTAGAAGTTGATTTGCGAGTGTCTGCAGAGTGTGATTAACGACCCGATGAGCCCGAGCACCGCTAACCATGTTACCACTAATGCTGCTCATTAGAATAAATAAAATAAATTGACTGCAGCTCTATGAAAACTCTGTAATGGTTAAAAATCAAAGAACGTCACCCGCTGGCCTGGATTTAGCTCCTGGGTGTCTGTTGTGGTGACGGGGCCGAGGGGGAACCTGCAGGACCGAGCCGCTCGGGGAAATATGGCATTGGGTTGTTTCCTTGACTGGTAATCACATGTCAGGGGCTTTTTTGCTCTGAAAACCATTTGAGGAGAAGCGAGTTATAATGCATAAAATTGCATTTCAAGCTGATAATCGCTTGGTCGCTTGAAGATTACGCTTGTTGCTGTTGTTTTTTCCCTGCTCGTGGCCCGGAGTGCCGGTAATAGTCCGTGCGCTCAGAGTTTTAGCTCTCTCTGCTGTCACTCATTTGAGCAGGCCACTGCAGTGGGATCACTTCAGACGCCCCATTCAGCCTGATAAAGTCATCGCTCGCAGAAAACATGGAAATTATGGGAAGAGAAGTGGAAATAGAGTGTGGATCCAAACTGATTTAGCTTGAAGTTTTTTCTTAAAGCGATAGTTCACGCAAAAATGAAAATTATGTCATTAATTACTTACCCCCTTTGTTCCAAACCCATAAGACCTTTGTTTATCTCCACAACACAAATTAAGATATTTTTGAGGAAATCCAGAGACCCTGCACAGAAAGCTAGTAAAGACTTTTAGCTGCAAGAATACTTTATGTGTGCAAATGAAACAAAAAATCAACTATTCAACAATTATTCTGACTATTTTATAATAGATATATTAAAATATTTAATTTGTGTCCTGCAGATGAACAGGTTTGGAATGACATGAGGGTGAGTAAATAATGACAAGTTAAATTTTTGGGTAAACTATCCCTTTAAAAGAGCAGGTGAAAGGTTGTGAGCTTGATCCTTCACTCTAAACCATTCTCTCACCTTTCCTTCTTCATCTAATTCAAGATATACAGATCAAAAAGTAAACAATAGGTTTGCAGTTTCTGTCTTTCCACAGGTTAATTTTAATAAATGTGCCTGTTCTTTTGTGGAAGATAATTGATTTCTTGGATGAATTGTCCGACACATTGTTAAAATCAATGCCCAATAAGTCATTTTATGCTGTACACTTATTTGAACCAGTCAAAATGGCTTTTTGATTTTTCGTCATTGGATCAGTTTCGATGACAATGGGGTCAAAGGTCATGTAGATCCTGATAGCTAATCATAGATTCACATTATGGATCATGATGGCATATTCCTGAAACATGGAGCGATTCCACACAGACTAATACTATATACACATTGCTGATTAATTGCTTTATTTATTTATTCATCAATGCACAGCTTTTTAAGAACAGCAATTGTTGGCCATGTTCAATACAATTTTACAAATTTCCAAGGCATGTGCTGTAGTTCGGTAGTAGGCTGTTTGTGCTTACTGCAGTAATATAACTTATATGTGATCGCAGGCTTTTAATGCTAAACTATTTAAGATATTTGAAGTTCTGGATATAGTTTTTATTTCAACTTGGTAAAAAAAGTGAAGTACTTTGCTTAGAACTGAAAGAATTACATATAAAGTTATTTTAAATGTAAATTGGAATTTGGTCATTACTAATGTGTAATTACACAACATACATGTTACAATAGAACTGACATCATGTATATTTGAGTTTACCATGTTTGTGAGTTTATTCAACAGCCTACTTTAGCCATATTGCAAATACAATAAAAGTAATATGCTATTACATAAGAAATGATATAAAGATGGGCCAAGTTTAACTAATTGCATTTAATATAAATTGAAACTAACACAATACAAGAGTATGAAGGTTTTAAAGGTAATTAATAAACAAAATGTTAAATAAAGTTCACAGTGACTATCAAAAACATTGCAGCACATATTGCTAATAAATAAATACTGGCATCTTTGACTACAGCAGCCACACAGGAAACTAAAGCAGCTTCAGAGCTCCAGCTAAATGTAAATGTGCTGGTTTGTTTTCATAAATATTTCAAAAACATTTCTGTAATGGAGGAAGTGGTGAGAGCTCTGGCGGTGAGTGTGTGGGCACACTGTCAGCCAGTGTGTGTGTGTGTGTGTGTGTGTGTGTGTGGAGGGCTCCCTGAGGTGTCGATCCTCCCTGTTGTTTCTTTAAAATAATCCTGTGGTTGTACCACAACATTTATGGCACATTCCATGAGAGAATTTTAGGATACCCTGAAGTAATTAAAGAGGAATTCATTTCGAATTTATGTTTTGTCCCTTTTACGATTTCCCAAGATATTTCCTTTCAGACAGAGAACAATGTGCTCAATGACTCGATTATGTTTGTTTGTATTTATTATGTTGGGAGCGCTGTAAATAAGCCATGTTCATCTGTTGCCAGCCTAAAACTTCATATCTGAGGGTTTCCAAATGACAGGGTCAGACAGACGCTGACACACACCGCAGTGTTTGTCATATGGAGCTAAATTCTGTGGCATTTGCACACGAGGAAACAATGGCACATGAAAATGAGAGGAGAGTTAATTCAGAGTTTTTCAGAGCTCATTCACACACGTCTGTTGGCCAGTTATCAGAGGAGTGCTTCAGGTTTACCGTGTGTGTAAATCACAATCATGCGGTGCGGTGCGTCTGAATGCTGTTTTGTTTTACAGAACAATCTAAATCCAAAAGGAGCATGTCACAATGTAATCATTTATTGTATTGATTTATTTTGTTTCTTTTTGGGACGAAAGGCGGTACATGGCAGAATGTGTTTTATGAGGCTGGTTTTGTAAGATTCACAATTGTAATTCATGTTAATATAAGACTGAACTGTTATGCTTCTGGAAAGAATAAACTCAAATATACTCATAGCTTACACCTAGCAGAACAGAAGACATAATTCATGCTGACTTTCATCCTGAGACACTAGCACAACATATCTTTCTAGTGTCAGGGAATTTAGTTTTTTCCCAAAGACCTTTAGGTTTTAAATAAACGCTTTGTCTCGTGTAAATCCAAGCCCTTTTGATCTTATGTCTTTTAATCATAAAGGAGCTATTCTTTTTCATGCAAGGAAAGTGAATACTGATATTGATCACTGATCATGACACTGTGCTTCAAAAATGACAAAAGCAGCATTAAAGTATCATAAAAGTTGTCTGCATGATAGTTTTGCTTAAGGAACACAATAAGCCAATTTTCCCTGAAAGTCTTCCCCTTAACAGAAGAGCTCAGATCTCAATTTCTGTCATTCTCAAAGTTCATAGATTTGCTGTTTTTAATAGGCTCTCGTATGTCTTCTGACGGATTGCAACACTGGTTTGAAAATCACTTGAAGACATAACTTTTAAAAAATCAGTAGAATTTTAATAGAAATGTGCAATTTTTGCATAAGAAAAGTCCATTTAAAATACACATGATGACTCTTGACATCTGGATGTGTCTTGTGGTAAGTAAGTGCACTTTCTTTCTGCAACACTGGTGAAATCTAAATCTAGCTGTAGTGTACTTAAAATCATATTCTTAAAAAAACAATGCCTGAAAATAACATAATATAAATTACAAAGCCACTTAATTGAAATGCCGACAGTATACTCTTATGCTTTAAAAGAAAAAATAATAATATAGACAAAATAAGTGTTTTATATTAAAACATTACATTTTCTATTATGTTTCAATAATCTTTAGTAGTTGGTATGGAGCTGGATTAAGGGTCCCACTTTATATTAGGTGGCCTTATCTACTGTGTATTTACATTTAAATTAATTTAAATGTAAGCTGTCTTCTCTGTCACCTTATGTTAAGCCTAAATGTGAAATACGGTTCAGAAATCTAAAGAACATAAAAGACCTTCAACATCTCCATTCTGAAAATGTCTTATCAGCCACTGAATCTGTGGAATTTTATAATAAGTCATTGAGCAGTATTTTGGATTTACATGCACCGATCAAAATCAGAACAGTTACGTTTAACTGTTCAGCTCCCTGGTACACAAGTGACCTGCGTAAAAAGAAGGCTGCTGGACGTGCCCTTGAGCGGCAGCATAAAGCGTCTGGACTTACTATTCATAAACTGGCTTTTCGGGACCATTAAAAAGCTTATTTGAAGTCTATCAAAGAGGCGCAGTCTTAGTACTATGCAAATATTATTCAAAATAGTTCTGGAAACTAAAAACAATGGTTCTCCACTAAAAATCATCTGCTTAAACTTTAAAGTGCCCCACTCATAGGAGTTACTGAAGAATAATGGAATGACTTCATGAACTTTTTCAGGAGTAAGATCGCTAATATTCGCTCTTCTCTCTCTGGCTCCTTCTCATTTGTGCCTACTGCCGACCTGCAGTTTGGTACTCTGACATTGCTTTGCTCCTTTCCAGAAGTTACCTGTTTTGAGGTTGAGGATACTATTAAGATCAACATCAACGTCCTGCGCACTAGACCCTTTCCCTACAGCTTTGGTGAAAGCGAATGTTTCTGCTATCAGTCCCCTTATCAACAGGATCATAAACCAATCTCTACAATCTGGCCACGTGCCATCTGCTCTAAAAATGGCCTGCTCTTAATCCTGGAATCCTTGCAAATTATAGGCCCATATCACATCTGCCTTTTCTCTCTAAGGTCTTGGAGAAAATAGTTGCTAGACATCCCCAGGATCATCTTAAACACAACATTTTTGAAAAGTTTCAGTCTGGTTTCCATTCGGCCCATAGCATGGAAACAGCATTAGTGAGAGCTACAAATGACACCTGATGCTGGATCACCATCTCTCCTTGTCCTTTTATAACTCTCTGTAGCATTTGATACTGTCAATCATGGTATACTTCTGAACCGGCTATCTCACTCTAGTGGACTTGATAATTCCTAACAGATAGAACTGAATTCGGGGCCATGGGAAGCTCAAGATCTTGTTCACATGCTGTTGGCTGCGGTGTACCGCATGGATCTTGGACCTATTTTATTTATTATATACATGCCCCTCCTTGGAAAAATCATCAGATATCTGGGCATTTTTTTTTCTCACTGTTACGCTGATGACATACATTTATATATGAAAACTCAATCCTCATCACTAATGTCATCATCTTTATCCATGTTTGGAGGAGGGCATGGATGAACCACAACTTCCTCCAGCTGAATGGTTATTTGATCTCCTTATCAGACCATAAACTGTATCACATTTTCTGGTCAGGATATTTTTCTATCATCATTAGTCACTAATCTTGGTGTAAGGTTTGACTCTCATCTAACCTTTGAGGCCCATATCAAACATCTCTGCAAAACATCTTTTCACCATCTCAGAAATATAGCCAGACTTCGGCCCACACTCACTCTACGTGATGCAGAGAAACTTGTACATGCTTTTGTCTCCTCAAGACTTGACTACTACAATGCACTTCTCATGGGGATTCCCAATAAGAGTATTCAGAAACTCCAGCATGTACAGAACTGTGCTGCTAGGATCCTGATGAGAGTGCGTAAACATGAGCACATTACACCAATTCTTCAATCCTTGCAATGGCTCCCCATTACAGCTCGGATTGAGAATAAAGTCTCTCTACTTACACAGCAGTGTATCCATGGCGATGCTCCTATTTATCTCAAAGAACTCCTTACTCCACAGATCTCAGCACGCTCTCTCCCTTCCACAAATACTCCTTCACCCTAGGCCTAAGACAAATGCAAATACATAGTACTTAAGGCCACCTAAAATAAAGTGTAACAGGATTAAGGGATTTTAGAATATGCAGATTAAAACATTAATAGTCAAGACAAGTCAAGTCACTTTTATTTATATAGCGCTTTTAACAATACAGATTGTAGCAAAGCACTGAACATCATCAAACAGGAGAACAGCGTGATGGTAATGTATAATGAACCAGATTAAGCTATTTATTTATTAAATGCAGAGACAATCTCTGTAATCAAAACGACGATAATCACTGGAAATCAGGTGTCCCCAACTAAGCAAGCCAGAGGCGACAGCGGCAAGGAACCAAAACCCCATCCATGAGAAAATGGGGAAAAAAACCTTGGGAGAACCAGGCTTAGTCGAATCCATTTCTCCTCTGGCCGGACGCCCGGCACCTAATTTCCACACGTGTAAAAGTGTAAGGACTTATAGTGTGTGTGGAACGGGGTGGACTGGGGAGCTGGATCGTCTGGCGACCTACTGGTGGAGACAGAGACACAGATTAGTGGGTTGGAAAAGCAGGCAAGACAATATGAACATGGGTATGGTGGGAGGGAATCAGAGCATTGCAGATGGAGGGTGGCTGTTTCTGGGGAGGCATTAGACAAAAGGGGACCTCTGCGGAGGTATGGGGAGGAGGGGCGGGGTAGCTATGGATGGGGACCAACTTTGAGTCACACAGTATCTGCGTAAGTCCTGGAACACTCCCACTAGCAATGTCCATCCGTGCTTCTTTAATGAGGGGCTTCTATAGTAGACAATGCACTGAATTAGTCGCCTCCAACCTGCAAACATTTAAAAGTCTCCAGACTTTAAAAAGTCCACAATAGAATGGTGGCAGTCTAGCCAAACACAGTCTCTCCACTGTCTGTAAAATTGTTTTCGCCACTTTTCTCCACACCAACTCTGGAGGGCCAGTAAGAAATGTCTTGATGAAGTTCATGCGAAACGTTGCATGTCTGCTTGGAAGATGCACCAGACCTTGTCCCCCCCTCTTCTTTTGGAAGAAATAAAATACTTTGAGGAACCTAGTGTAAATTGTCCCAAAAAAATTAACCAAAATCGTCTACAATCAAGGCAATAATCCACAAGGTGGTTCAACACATGTAGTCTTTGCCACAACATTGAGGCAAGCAAATTATGAATTATTAAAATTCTCCCTCTGAATGACAGCTGCGAATGAATCCACTTCCATTTCTTAAGTTTTCCTTCCACCTTTTCAATCCCCACTTCCCAATCTTTTGCTGGGTATTTAAATCCACAAGATACACTCCTAAATATTTAAAACCTTCATTCTTCCAAGTCATCCCATCTGGCAAATTTGGAAGCCCCTCCTCCCATTTTCCAATGGCCATTGCTTCATTTTTCTCCCAGATTTTCCTAAAATCATCAACAATTGAAACCAGCTGGTTAATGTCTTGTTGCCCATTTATCATTATCACCACATCATCGGCTTAAGCTGAAATTTGATGTTGTACTTTCTTAGAAAAGGTTCAATTGTTAAGGAGTAAAGCAAACCCGACAGTGCACAGCCTTGTCTAATCCCTCTGTTAACTTTAAAAGGAGCACTCAAACCACCATTGATTTTTAGTTGTCCTGGTACAGCACTTTTATCATGTCAATAAAACCAGAACTAAAATCAAAGGCCTGAAGGGTGTCCCATAGATACTGATGCTCAACTCTATGGAAAGCTTTTTCCTGGTCTATAGAAATAAGCCCCAGATTTACCCCCAAAAGACTTGAGGCACTCAAAACATCTTGTATGAGACAGACGTTATCTGTGATTGACCTGCCCGGCACACAATACGTCTGGTCAAAGTCAATGACCTGCCCCATCACCTTCCTAAGTCTATTAGCCAGGGTCTTAGAAAGGATCTTAAAATCAGAACATAGCAGACTAACTGGTCTCCAGTTCTTAATCTCCTGCAGGTTACCTTTCTTACACTGCAAAAATGGATGTGTCAAAAAACAACACACATGGCTGTGTGGAAAGCATTCTGACACATGTTGTGTAGATTTTTAACACATAATGTGTAATTTGTTTTGAATGCAAATTGTGTTTTATTTA
>JAUCNO010000943.1:3653743-3669051 GCA_032353835.1 Enteromius viviparus | reverse complement strand
ATTTTAAATGATCCCTGGCCCAGTGAAAACGCATGAGCTTGTGGATCTTGCTTAGAAATGTCTTCTTCTTTGCACTGTAGAGTTTCAGCTGGCAACGACGGGTGGCACTGTGGATTGTCTTCCCTGACAATGGTTTCTCGAAGTATTTCTGAGCCCATTCTGTGATTTCCTTTACAGTAGCATTCCTGTTTGTGGTGCAGTGTTGTTTAAGGGCCCGGAGATCACGGGCATCCAGTATGGTTTTACGCCTTTGACCCTTATGCACAGAGATTGTTCTAGATTCTCTGAATCCTCGGATGATGTTATGGACAGTTGATGATGATAACTGCAAAGTCTTTGCAATTTTTCGCTGGGTAACACCTTTCTGATATTGCTCCACTATCTTGCTGTGCAACATTGTGGGAATTGGTAATCCTCTACCCATCTTGGCTTCTGAGAGACACTGCCACTCTGAGAAGCTCTTTTTATACAATCATGTTGCCAATTGACCTAATTATTGTTAATTGGTCTTCCAGCTCTTCGTTATGCTCAAATTTACTTTTTCCAGCCTCTTATTGCTAATTGTCTCAACTTTTTGGGGATTTGTTGACACTGTGAAATTTTGAAGCAACATATTTTTTTCTTTAAAATGATAAATTTTCTTGGATTAAACCTTTGATCTGTCATCTACGTTTTATTTCAGTTTTATTATGTGTAGGGGAGTCACTTGCTTTGCATGTTAAAGTACTCGGTGGATTTTAGTGCCCCACTCCGCCCCTGAACTTGTGTACCTGTGATGACTCCTGAACCCAATGCTATGCTTCTTCCTGTTAATCAAACCCCACATTATAAGTTACCATTCACAAGGTACCATTTTAGGTGTCATTTTAAGTGTACTTTTCTCAAGTAAATGCTTTTACCTCAGGTGTCCTCTAGTTTCCTTTTCTTTACTCTAAAAACAGGCTGCCAATCACCTCTTAGTATAGCTTTAGACTCCTCAGTGAAGTGTGCAAAAACCTTCCCGTGGCTATAAAAAATGACAATGTTGTGTTCAATTATTAGTTTGTATCCAAAAATATTTTTAGAAAATATATGGTATGGATAACATACCTATCCAGCCTATGGTTCTCCATTAACATCACACACCACCATTTCCGCAGTTCTGGCATGTCCATCTGCTGATAACATGCAAGTTAATACTTCTTTGAATATTTAGATCACACTGACTCAACAATATTGTAAACAAGTACTCACAATTGTGTAGTCAAATGACAAATCCATCACCACATAAAGTGCAGACTATACAGGACAAATCATTGAGGGAAAAAAGATTAAAAACAGGACAAACAAGCATCGAACAAACAATAAAAATAAAAAAACAATCTTACCGTTAACATAAACACACCACAGTCATTGCCATATGGTTGACCTGGAAATTCCTTCTATACAACAAAAGAAAGATGAGTGAATTTCATATTTAAAGAGACTTTAGGAATTTAATGTCTTTGAGACTTTAAGAATTTTACCTGCAAGTCAAGGCCTGTCTTTTCATCCATTTTCCAGGCTTTATTCTGTTTGCATTATCCCTCTTGGTCACAAAATAAATAAAATAAATAAATAGTGTCTCTGTGTGTGTGTGTGCGTGTGTGTGTGTGTGTGTGTGTGTACAGAGCAGTTTCTCAAATTGAGGTTGTTAAAAGAACTAGGGGTTCCAAAATATTTTAAATATGAAAAAACAATACCAAAGCATTAATAGAAATCCATACTCAACAAATCTTAAAAAATACATTTATAACTTAAGTCTTTATTTAAATTGTGGTTTTCAAAGAACACATTGTTTCAGAAAAGCACACTGTAATGTTTGGAAATTATGCATGACTGTGTCTGAGCCAATAAAAATGTTACAATCCAAGTAAAAAAGTTGTGAACCTACTTGCAACTGTGAATCTAAAATTTGCCTTTTTTTTTTTTAAATGACCTTGACTGTGTTTGAGCCTCTATATATGTAAGCTACAGCTAGAGTAAAATAAAGTAATGAACCTACCTTGAAATACAATTGCCTTTTTTAAATGGCATTCCCAGTGTTGCTTGATTTTTTTTGAGGGTGGTTTCTGGGCAGGGCATAAACTGCAGTGATACAGTGTACAACATGATGTACATTGTGGCACCAGGGGTTTTTCAGAAACTAATACTATTGATTGATGCATCTGTAAGAGCAGGATAGAAGAAACCAGTTATTCATGCACACACAACTACATAATATTATATATATATATATATATATATACTATAGGCCTAAAATAAAATGCCACTCAATAAGAATTAAGAGTAGGAGCAGGATTAAAAAATATAAAATGTGGTGCTTTACAGTACCTTTCACTCTGCATTACCGGTTTTTGCAAATAAAAATACCAAAATTAATTGCATCAGTCGTTTTAGTTATAAAATCAGTAACAATCAAGTAACAAACACACAACAACCGCTTCCACTAAGCTATACAGTAGTGTAGTTCAACAGCCTTGTAAGTTGATCGTAGACCCATTGAAACCAATGTACTTAAGCTTACGATGATTTTGGGAACGCAGGGAAACTAATATTCGAGAAGATAACTGAAGCAAAAAGCAAAGCAAACATAAAAAAACAATATCTGGGTAATTTGTCTTGTATGTTTTGCGGATTTTGTCACCACTCTTCCTTAATTTTACATATTTGAGAAAAAAATCGCGTTTTTTGACATTAGGTTATATGGACCTCCCCGGCACCCGTCAGACGCGCCTCTGCATCCGCGCACCCGGAAACTGAGCAGTGCAACAAAAGCAGCGCTTTCTGCAGGCGACAAACACCCCCAGGTCTGTTCACAACATGCTTTCAGATAAGACAGAACTTTTCAATAGTGTGTTTATGACAAGAGTGAACTGGTTATTTGTCAGGATGTCACTTTTATGTTTTGGGTGGAGTCCAGCAGTAACGTTAGGTTTCTACTGGGCTGCTTACGTTACTGTGAATCCCTCAGATAGCCATAACACACATTAAACTCTTCTATTCATATATATGTGTATGTATGTGTGTATAATGTATATATGTATGTGTATATATATATATCTGAGCGCAGTCCTAACGTTTGTTGTGCTGTGAGAGGGCAGAAGTTAATCTCATTCAGATAAAATCCTTTAAATCCGATTTAAGGAGATTTTTTCTGCTCTGAGAGTAAGAGTTATATACTGACCTAAAGTAGTGACTATATGTGTGTTATGTATAGTATTTTAACAGAAAAGTGAATAAGATGATCCATTGAAAAGTACCACACATTTTAAACTAACGTTTCAGAAAACATTTTAGCATTTTAATAATATGTTAATGTAAAAAAATGTGTAATATAACTTGTTTTTGTTTGTGTAAAATCACAAAACTATATAAGCAGGATAAATGTAGTTTAATTTGGGAAAGATCCTGCCCTGTGCACCAGATAGGATAGGAAGTGAGCAGAATCATTTTAAGTGTTGGCTTTAACAGTGGATATATTGTGCTGTGAACTCCTCCTAAGATCACGGGTTGTGGTGTGATGTATCAGGACAAAATATCAGAGCGAGTGATAAACCTGTTCTGTATTTCTCTGTGAGAGATTACTGGACTAAACAAGGCCGTTTCCTCTTCGTTTGTCAAGGACATGTTTTAATTTGGTCATTAAGCCCTATAGAGAGTGTTCTCTGTGGAGAGAGTCAGGTGCTGCTGTGCACAAAAGACAGATTAGAGCGCTGAGCAGAGACACAAACCTGACTCTGGGACTGATCCTGGTAATCTGTCTGAAGAGGCTGGGGCGGGCCGACAGACAGGCGGCAGTGACCAGGTGAAGGGGGTCTCTCTCGGTTTATGGTTCTCTCAGAATCTGCTGAGTATGAGTAAATAGAAGTAAGATACTCAAGCTTGTGTAATAATGAGATGATGGAGGTGCAATGGAAAACTGTTGATCATAAAGACTATAATTGTTCTTATTACTTTTTTGTTATTGTTTTTAGGGGCAAAGCCCAAAATAGGCTGTAGCCCCTGTTGTATCTGTATGTTTTCTTAATTATTTTTATTATTTTGTCCAATAGTAGTCTATGAAGGGAACATAGGAAAAGGATGAAATTTGGCACAATTGTAGACATGCCCATGATTAGGGACCAGACCCACCTTGGGAACTCTAAGACCTACTCTATAGCGCCACCACCAGTTTAAAAATTATTAGTAGATAAATAATAACATCTGCTATTTATTCACATAAAGCACACTGTTTTATTATAATCAAGGTAATTGATTTAGCCTACGCTAAAAATATCTTTTTCTGCTTGAGTATAAGCCCCATAGTCTCATTTTATCAAGTTAATACAAAATACAGATTGTAAAAGTAGCTTCACAGTTTAACACCAAAAATAACAGAACGCAGAGAAAATATATACAGAAAATTGATGTATAACAACTGGCTTTCTGGCTTCCTGACACTAACTTGAGTTTTGTCTGTGTGCTTTGTGAAGCATCATGTCGGACAAAAGTGAGCTGAAAGCTGAGCTTGAGCGAAAGAAACAGCGTTTGGCTCAGATAAGAGAGGAGAAGAAGAGAAAGGAGGAGGAACGGAAGAAAAAAGAGGTGAACACACGTCATGCAACACTTTCTATACTTGTATTAATATTGTGCAAGCAATCAATCCACCATATATTGAGCTCTGTCTGCAGATTCTCAGGCCTATTTCATGAATGGAGAACTTTTTTTCCCTCCTTTTTCTTCAAATTGCTGGTAATTTCCATCAAATTGGGAGGTCAAATATAATATCAGCTTTTATCATATAAGTGTATATAACATCAGTTTTGTTTTCTATTCTTTTCATACGAGGTTAGGTGTTTTTTATTCGTTTGACATTTGCAAATATCACTATCATTTCTGATAGTGTTAGTTTCCAGTTATCAATAAACTTACTTCTTATATTTAAAAAAAAAGAAAAGTAATTTATATGTTCAGTCATTTTTCTTACAATAACTTCAGTAACAGGTTTGAGTGGGTGAGGATTGATGAATGCAGTCAACACTACAATTTGTGTCAACACTGAGTAAATGCAGTAGGAGGGTTCCTGGTGGAAGTAAACAGAGTCAGATTGATGGTTTTTGTTCTTTAGGAAGAATAGAAAATTAGTTTTTGATGAAGTGTTTGTTTCCCTCTGTTTTGTTTGTGTCAGGCTGAGCTGAAGAAAGAGGCCGTCCCACTGCAGGATGATTCCGATCTGGAGAAAAAGCGCAGAGAGGCTGAGGCTCTGCTACAGAGTATGGGCATCACATCAGACGTTTCTGTGGGTAAGTCACATACACACCTGAGCCACGTCCACTGTAGTGTCAGTCAGACTTCTAATGTAAAATATTCCTGCAATATTAACCTGAAATCCCTTTATGCAACAGCAGGATGAGCCCTTGAAATCAATAGTATGCTTCTAGTTCCTTTGAGAGTGCTGCCATCAAATGGAGAAACCCAGTGTAGTGTACTATATTGATTAAACACAAGGGGGCAGAAGTGCACCATAGTAGTTTTTTTCATCTACAAAAAGCTAATTTCATCAAACACTTTACTAAGATTTAGTATTTATGAGATGGTTTATGTCTAAATGCTGTACATAAAAATAACAGTATTGTTAAAATGAGCTAGAAATGCTGACAATCTTTGTTTACATTTACATGCTCAAAATCTCAACTTTAAAGCTTGTGACCAAGACAAAGTAACAATCATTTAAAACACACACACACACACGTATCTTAGTGCGTAAGGATTATGACTAATCTTAATTAAAATAAACATTTTTGTTTGCATGAGACATGCTTGTTATGTGTTTGTATTCATAAATATATATATATATATATATATAAGTATAAATACACGCACATACAGTATATATTTTAAAAGTGTTTAAGGCTATATTTATATAATTTATATTATCAGTATTTTTTTTATAATACAATAAACTTAGTAATATAATTTAATAAAAGCAATATATACAGGCATTTATATAAACAGTACTTATACATACATTATGTAGACAAAAACTTGTTTCAGAGCATAATAAAAACAAATAAAATACTTTATATATATATATATATATATATATATATATAATAGAAATTAAATAAAGTTTTAAAATAAATTAAAATAGTTAAGAAATTGTATTTGAAATTGTAGATATATTTCTCAAAATTACTGTTTTTAAAATCAAGTAAATACTGTATAGCTTTAGTAAGTATAAGACTAGTATAAGAAAAAAAAAATCATATTATTCCGAACATTTGACCATTATTGTGCGTACATTGCTAGGAATCATCAAAACACTAGATCCTCACACAAAAATGTCTCAATAAAGGGAAGTTAGTGAAGAGAAATCTCCAGTAACGTTTAAGTTAAATGTATTAAGTGTGATTGAACTGTCCAAATGTTTTGGAGAGCACTGTATGTAGATGAAAGCATGTTTATGTTTTTCTTTCTTAGTTCCTACACCCATGTCTCCCACGGCCAAATCTACAGGCACTCCGAGTGAAGCAGGAAGCCAAGACTCCGGAGACTGTGCCACGGGGCCAAGGTACTCTCTCTCTCTCTCTCTCTCTCTCTCTCTCTCTCTCTCTCTCTCTCTCTCTCTCTCTCTCTCTGTTTCTCTCTGTTTCTCTCTGTGTCTCTCTGTGTCTCTCTGTGTCTTTCTGTGTCTCTCTATGTCTTTCTGTGTCTCTCTGTGTCAGATGACAGATCTGATCTGGAAAGGTTTGTGGCTTTAGCATTGCTTGAAGAACAAACCTTCAGTGAAAGTGTTGTGTTTTTGTGTCTGTTTGCAGGTCTGAGCAGGTAGGGAAAGATTTTTCTGAATGAATCTCTGTTATTAGTTTCTTTTCACCTGTAACTAAAAAGAAATTTATTGCTGGAAACCCCCCCCCCCCTGAGAAGAAAGAAGGGGAAACATGAAAACATGAGCTCTGTTCCAACACCTAGTGAGCTGTCTACTGACTATTAACATCATCCGCATTAAGCTTCCCATATAACACCTTGCTAGCAACCGCCTTTTTCTAGAAGTGTATGTCGAAGAGTAAAACATAAAGGCCTGGTTTCTCTGACGGGGCATAGACTAAATCAGGATTAAGTCATTTATATGAACGCACTTAGAAAAAATAAAATAAAAATATTACTCGATTGGATCTTTAGACAAAACAAAGTAAATTTGTTTCCCGCACTTTATTGTCCCCAAAGAATCATAAAATAATTCAGATTTATTTTATTCTTTACTCTTTTTTTTTTTGCTTGCTTATCCTTTGTTATATCTGTTAGGTGACAGCTGTGTTAAAACCAGATTCTAGTTTGGGGATTAAAGGAAATTTGAGACTGAAACACTATTGTGAAAATTAAACCTGCATGAGCCCCGAGGCCCAACTTTTCTAGAGTTAACTAGTAAAACAATATGAATATAGAATGTGAGTGAGTTTTAGCTCACAATAAGACCTGTGGGAGCAGTGTAGAGCTGCTGTTTAACCCCTGATTACAGCACACACACACACTCACAGAAGCCCCCAGGGCTCCGTGTCCACTCATATCCCGCACCGCTTCCTCACTTCCTACACACATGCAGGTCATGTTACCAGCTGCACACACACACGCATTCCCCCTCATCACAGTCATACTCCCACTTAATGCACTCATGACCACACACAGCCTCTGGTTGTGCTTCCGCTGATACGGGCCGCTTTAGTGTCATCATCTGTAAGGATTTCATTGCCATTTTAATATATACCAGCAGTCGTCTTTAGTTCATACTGAAATTAAATGTCATTTTATATTGTAAGTAAATCTTCCACTCCATTTAGATTGCTTTGTTTCAGCAGTATTTGCTTGTTATTTTTATAATTATAGTGTTTAGTATTATTATATATATATTTATATATTATTATTGTTATAGTATTTGAGCTATTGGGAAAGGTTTAGAGAACTATGCGAAAGCATATGTCTCTTGTTGACCAAAATAGCATTTATTTGATTTTCATATGGATTTAATTAAAAAAATGAGGTCAAATGTATTTTAGCACTACCATTTAAAATGAAGTTAACAAATAAAAGAACAATTCCCATTGTTACCTCTGAAGGCAGTGTCCTGTTTGAAGCAGTGTTTTTTCTTCTATAATGAGGGGGAAGAGTTTTTATGTCCTGTATGAGAAAAGTCAGCCCATTGCTATAACATTAACTAGTATTTTCAGGGGAAAGAAAATCCTCTCTGGGTCAAAACGACCAGAACAGAACAATGAAGTGTGGAAATCACAGTAGAATGTCTCTTTCTATCAGAAATGGTGAAAATGAAACACATTTCTCCAGAAAGCATCAGTCTGTTGTTCTTTCCAGAGATGAAAGCTATTTCATGCACCACTGTCTTCATAGAAGACAACAAACTGGACATCAGCACACACACTGCTGCTCAGCTAGTACTGCACACCAGCTTTATTTGCAAAGAACAATTTAGATAAATATGTGACCCTGGAACACAAATCAAGTCAGCTATATTTGTAGCATTTACAGCAATACATTGTATGGGTCAGACGTCATTTTTGATAAGTATTATGCATTGATAAGAACTTAATTTGGACAACTTTAAGGGTGATTTTTCTCACATTCCAGATTTTCAAATAGTTGTATCTCAGCCAATAATTGTCCTATCCCAAAAAAAATTCTTAAATTTCCATTAAAAAAACACCCTTATGGCTTTTTATATGGTCACATATAGAGTGTGTTAGAAAAGTGTGTTTTTATTTTTTATTATTCTTAAACAAGAAGTGTTAAAAACCCTTTTTGGCGGGTGCCCTCTAACGTCTAACTCCCATATAGATGTTTAATACCATCTAATTCCCAATAAAGTCCAGCCATTTTTTTTGTTATCATGTTTGACCCAAAAAGGACTTTTAATTATGTTTCTTTCAAAGCAAACTGTACTCAGGTTGATATGAGCTTGTTTCACTTTAGAGGGGTCTCAGGAACCAAAAACTAACCAGCGGTGACAAAACCCTACAGTTATAACTGTAGCTCAGTGGCACGTTTTTATAA
Organism: Enteromius viviparus; assembly: GCA_032353835.1. Lineage (NCBI taxonomy): Eukaryota > Metazoa > Chordata > Actinopteri > Cypriniformes > Cyprinidae > Enteromius > Enteromius viviparus. Next base: position 3,659,988 of record JAUCNO010000943.1, on the reverse strand, counting down.
ACCGCTGTGGAGAGCTTACTTATTTAGTTGACAGACAGCTTTTTGGCTAAACATTTCCACATTTTAGTGCCTAAATAATATGCAACACTGCATCTAGTGATGTGGCTTTTCATGGCACTTCTATTAAAATTCTCTTATTTGAGTTGAATCTGTCACGGTGTCATTGAAAGTATGTGTGGGTTTCCCAAGCAGCTGTGATCAGGTGATTATCTGGCCCTGTACTGGAGACGTGTGGTGGTCTCCTGATTTTCTATAGAAACAGCTCATGGACATCTGTTTCTGTTTCTGTGTTTGTCTCGTGTGTGGCAGTATAGAAGGTTTTCTTGTCTCTAACTGCTCTGAAGAACTATAACACTATTTGTAATCACCGTTAACAGCCTCTCTGTCTTGCTGTATCTCTCTCTCTCTGTGCGTCTGTAACCCTGTCTCGTGGCTGTGACACTAACAGGACTCTGCACTGGGACTGTGAGCCCTCTACTCTTCTGCTTCACTCTGAGCTGGGGTACTGCACACTTTCTGCTCATTCTCCTTCACTTCTGCTTTCCCAAACCTCTCGAGAAAGAAAGTTGTTGCTGATCTTAGGGAAGGGAATCTCTATGATTCACGCTCTACTGAGTAAACTGTGACATTTAAGAATTGAAAGAGCTGTCTATTTTTTCTTCACAACCATCCAAATTTATAAGTTATAATGGGTTTTATGTATAAAGTTCATTTATCACAATTTATATTTGCCTATAAATTGATTTGGCACTAGAAGCCTTTTAAGATCTAAAGATTTTCAAGAACATAAGAAACAAATTTAGTCAAACGTGTCCATAGTGTCCCATCAAACTTTTTTGAAATTTGAATGTGTTGTGAGTGATTAAAAAACATGTTTCCACCTGTGCTGTGTTTAGTGCCGCCCACTTGTGATAGAGAACTTACCAGACATAAATGTGCCCTCAGTTTATTATCTGTAATAGAAAGATGCAGTGCGTGTGTAAAAGTTTAGATTGAACAGTGTGAGTGTTGTTCCTTCTCATCTTTTAGACGTGGTCCTCTGAAGTTGGCCATGGTGAAGGTGACCCATGTGGATTTCCCTCCCAAAGAGGTGGTGTCCTACACTAAGGAGACACAGACGCCCACCATGACAGAGCAGAAAGAGGGTAAGTTGTCATTAAACGCATGCAGGAGATCTGATTGAACAAAGCAATTTGTGTCTTCATTTATAGATTTAAAAAACAGTAACAACCTTCTGAATTTTACCTGCTGCAGGCAGATTCAGGCAATACAGATGCGTGATTTATTCATGACCGGATCAATAACAGCCAATATACGCACACATTTTTTGTTAAATCTTCCAAAAGTATGCTTCTTACTGTAAGATTTAAAGGGATACTCCCAAAGATAACCTCGTCATTAATCACCCCCATGTCGTTCCAAACCCATAAAAGCTTTGTTCATCTGTTAGAGATATTTAGGATGAAATCTGGGAGGCTTGTTACTGTCCCATTGACAGCCATGTAATGACCACTAGGAAAGACATCGTCAGTATAGTCCATCGGCCATCAGTGGTTCAACCATAACATTATGAAGCTGCAACAAATAAATAACGACTTTATTCAACAATTCGGTATCGTAACGTCACTGTAGCTTCATTTTGGAGAGGGTCCACTGGACGCATATCCTACACTTTCCTGCAAATATATATATATATTGTAAAAGGTTATAATTTTACAAGTGCTGAGGATGTTGAGGTCTGGCATGAAGCGAGCGTGACTGACAGATGTCAATCATTAGAGAATGAGGCTGCTGAGTGGCACTGCGTCTGCAGCAGCAGCGCAAGCCTCTGATCTGAGAGCTATTCAGATGTGTGTGTGTGTGTGTGCGCGAGACATCAGAAGTGTGTAAGCCTTTTTGGAAATGATCTGACTGTAGTGAACATGGAGATGAAAGCTGAGGGAAAATTGCAGAGACTCGAGAAACATAAGACGTCAAGGCAAGATTAAACTCACTCACACACACACTCACATCCGTTTACAAAGATGGAGCGAGGGGCACAGGAAATGAGCAGTAGGTTAGTGGAGATATGAGAGTGTGTGTCCAAAGGCAGGTCAGGATTTGTGTAATTGCAGTTGAGGTCTTTTATGTGGCCGTCCGTGCATGTCTGTGACACTGTGCTGTACAGTGTGTGTGTGATGTGTGTTCTGTTGATGTTTGTGCAGGAGATAATTAGGGACTGTTTTATTGAAAGCTTTTTAGGGATCTATTTTTAGGGATTTCATGGTTGTATCAGTATTGGACGATTTAATTTATTGTTATTGATCTGGTTAGGTTGATTATAATCATCCCTTATTAGGATGTCTACACAATAAAAGTTCTTTCTCTTACCAAACACATTTTAAAGAGGGAAAACAGTATATAAATATAAATAAACTTATAGTGTGTCTGTATGTGTATATATATATATATATATAATGTGATCTTATGTGAATGTTGTTAGCCATAACAATAAAATAATGTTTTTTATTCATAAACATGTGTGACTAAACAGTGAAAGAAGTTCCTTATGATCTATATTGTGGTCCGTGACTTTTATCACAGAATAAACGTTTTATCTTCCAGTTTGAAAATAAAAATAATTCTTCTTATCATCAATCTTCAGTGCTGTTTCTGTATTGTGACAACTAAAAAACTGTTTAAATCTGTTTAAAACTCCCTTGTCTTCACATCTCAGTAAATCTGATTTGCAAAACGTATAACTGACTCAATTTCTCAAATCAGTTTAGATTTTCTGTTTCAATGAATTAATTTAAAATATCAAACATTCACTAATATCTGCACATCAAGTTTCATGTTGTAGTATCTAAAAATAAGCAAAATCTTTCTAATGAGAGGAGAGAAGGTTAAAATCAGCAATGTTTCTCGATCAGCAAGTATGATCAGCACATCCGAATGATTCGTCAAAGATCATATGACACTGAAGACTGGAATAATGATCTTGAAAATTCAGTTTTGCATCCCAGGAATAATTAAAATGTTGAAGTAATTGAACTAAAATCTCAGAACTGTTAGGTATCGTCTAATTAAATATTATTTTAATTCCTTCTAACCCTATTGTTGAAAATGTGTGTAAGTCAAGTGAGGATGTTTTTTTTAAAGCCATTTCGGAACAAACGCAGAAACATCCTCTATCATGACAGGATAGATTTAAACATTGTCAGAAGGCTGAAAAAATACAGAGAGAGATGTTTTTCTCTGCTGTGTCACTTTGCCCCAGCCTGCAGTATGTTAAAATTAAGACTTTTATCTGCAGACTGTCCGAAAGCACACACACACCATCTCTCCTTCCATTCCTGCCACTGTATAATCATTTCATCAACTCTCACACTCTCTCCTCCAGCACATAACAAATCACTCTGGGTGACATTGGGAGGTTTTCCCATCTCCCTCGCTCTCTTTCTTACTGATGGAGTGGTTTGTGGTGAAGAGGCTTGTGGGGCTGTTGAAGGCTCAGCTCTGTGTAGGTCAGGAGATGTGTGTGCAGCAGGACATACAGGTGTCAGTGCTGTATCGGAGTGCCACACACATTCAATGCATTCTAGAAACAAAGTGACTCCCTTAAATCTTCAGGATGCATACCTATCAAACCTTGCATACCATGTGCCTTTTTTTCATGTAGCATTCTGACCTGATATGACCGTGTGTCTGAAGATTCAAATGCTGTTGCCTTGTGCTTCTTCCATTTCATGTGGTGCATTACAAAAATTCTGTGTGGATGGAAATCACTTTATTACTTCCCGACCCACAGCTCTACTTGCTGGAGCACTAGGGGTTGTGAGAGTGTGAAATTGAATTAAAAGTGATTGTTTTAATCGCCCTTGTGCTTGTGGGAGGGTTAATACCCCGTGCTAATCACAAGAAGCCTCTCCTATGGAGAGCATCTCTCTTAAAGTGAGGAACCCTCAGCCCAGCTCTTCACAGATCCCAGCATCTCTAAATGAATCCTTTTGTCCATCATCTCCTAAACGCACTTATTTCATCATTCATCAGCTATCTGTCAGTGACACAGGAATTACTACATTTATTATAGGGATAAGAAAAAGCCTCGGCTCTGTTCGTTGTAACCTAAGTTTGTGTTTGTGCAAAACTTTTTGGGTACCAAACATATAACTATCTAGTTGCTTGCTAAAGGTCCAGTCATATTAACAATATTTAGGCAAAGTTTTGCTGGCAAGAAAGCTGAATTGTCAATAGTGTAATGAAACAATTATCACATGAAAAACCAAAGAGCTTTCTGTTGGTTAGCATGTTATATTCATGTGACCAACTTGGACCTTTTGCAGAATCTACAATGGAACCCATATAGTTTGCCTTTATGCTTATCTTATAGATTCCCATTAACTGGATTTTGACTGTGAACATTGATAAAGTTAACCGCTCTTAAGACAATATTGTGAGAACTTGCCTTCATTAAAAATAATGGCACATATTAAGTTGCTTGATTGCATCACCAAATCCTTAGGGATTCCAATTAAAATAATTAGATGTTAATGGCCACGCCATAAGACAGTGCTTATGGGCATTATTTGTGTATAATGCTTTCACAAATACAATGGGACATACACATTTTAATTGCTTAAATGCTAAATGTGAAGTCACAGTAGCTAAATATTGGTCTAAAATTGCAGGTTAAACGCATGGAAATTAATGTATAGTAATGTATACAGTGTATGAAGTCCCCCTATTTAGTGTGTGACCAACCGAATCAGTTTTTTTCCTGTAGGCAGAACGCCAAATCGTGAGCATTTAGTGCTTTACAGATAAACTATCAAATGCAGCCTTTACAGCTCAAGAGCACCGATCTGTTCAGCTGAACTTCCTCTCTGGAGGAAGATGCAACCTGAAGAGCTGTGCACATCTCTGTTTTGTTTTCCAGCTGTAAAGCCCATCGCGAACAACCTTCATTGGGTCGCTCAGGAGAACCAGACTGGTATTCACAAAGCCGAGGTTCGCCAGGGCCTCTTTCACAAGCACAAATGTGGAAGTCGGCTCTCAGAGGTCTCCTTTTCTGTGGGCGTCCGACGGACTCTGTGCACCTGCAGAGGACATCAAAGAGCATTAGTCTTGTTCTCGAACAACCTCTGACCCCATGGGGCGCTTGCATTAATACGTTGTCCTTTGACAAAGCCTGCCGATTACCGGCCGCTCTCTTTCTCTCTCTGCTTACGCCCTCCCCCCCGCAAAAAGCTTTTATTTCTTGAGGGATACAAAAGCTATAATTGCTGCTGCTTTGAGATGAGGTGTCGATGGGAAGGGGATCTGCCATCAGGGTGAATTCTGTTAAATGTTTTTCTCCCTCTCTTTCTCTCTCTCTCTCCTCCCCTCTGTGGGGTCACCAGGATCACTTGCTTTTCTCCAAATGGGCATTTTTGCTGGCAGGTGCATTACACCCCTTATTTTCAGATTGTCTTTCCGCTGCTAATGCCTGGCAGGTTGATTGCTCGGGTCTGGCTGGCGGAGAAAGGGCCGCGCTGCGTTCGGGCCCTGGACTGAAAGACACTGATTACTGTTTTCCTCCGAGCCTGATTGAGGCCCTTGAAAGGAAAGATTTTAACCTTCTCTCCTCTCTCCTTGCTGAGTACTGGCCCGGCACGGCGAGATGGCCCGTGTCATCAGAACGACTCCATAAACTCATCAGAGCAAACCCTCACCACCCCCTCCTCCCTCTCTCTCTCTCTGCTTTGAAACCCGGCCCTTCCTGAGAGAGCCGTGGACACGTTTCTGATGTAAAATCTGACAGATGACATTATCATTTTGATTATTGCAGGAAAGGGCGATTTCACTCTCTATTGAAACAAGTTTTTCTGGTCATGCAAAAAGCTACCATTAGCATGAATGAACCAGTTTGATTATCGAACGTGATTGTTTGTGGGGAAATTAATTTACACTAAAATTTAAATGATTTCATTTTGCTCGTCCTCGTGTCTTTGGACCAGATCATTGATGATTATGCTTTTTTTCTGTATAGTGTGATGTATAAAAGTTTTCAGTTAGTTGTAAAATTATATTCATAGTGTTCTGAAGTCAGTTTTGTGTGAAGAAAATATTAAACATCATTATTTTTCTCATACTATACGCATTTAAAAAGGACTACATAAGTTGCATTAAAGGAGAAGTTCACTTTCCAAAAACTTTTGCTGATAATTGACTCACCACCATGTCATCCAAGATGTCCATGTCTTTCTTTCTTCAGTCGAAAAGAA
>JAUCNO010000943.1:3643334-3653643 GCA_032353835.1 Enteromius viviparus | reverse complement strand
GAGGGAGAAACCAAATCAGACAGGACTAAACCAAAATATACAAAGACACGGGGGAGCACGAGACAGGACAGGAACACGATGTAACACTGGAACTAGTAATCTTAAGTGCGCTTTTAAAAAGCAATATCTATTGCAAAGACAACAGGAGTAAATGAAATGACATGTTAAGATGTACTAAAATCAAATTGCACCAAAAAGCACGATTGTTGCTTTTTAAGATTAATAAACTACAGTTAGTTGCAGTTAACTTGCAATTAGTTCAGTTTGCACTTAAGTAGCCATATTCTTTAAAGTATATTTTTTGTAAGTAGACTACTCCTTTTTTTAAAAGTATGCTAAAGTCTACCACTTTTTTAAAAAAAAAAAGGCTTAGAACTTTTCCATTTAACAGCACCAAAATTTCTCTTTTCAAATGCACAAGCAGTGCTCTCAGATTGAAGTTATCTTCTGCAACCACTTCCTAGTTTTCTGTCAATATAATTAAACGCTCTTGGTTCTCATACGCTGGCGTTCCATTTGCTCGTTAAAGGATCCAAATTCCAAAACAAGCAACAGAACATCAATATTTCACTCCATTTACACAGACTCATGCCAATACCGTCATTTTTGACAAATGTTTGGTCTGTCATTGCCATTAAAGTGCTCATCCCCAAATGATCCCAAAGCCTGGAATCGAAGAGAGCGAAAATCTAAGAGTATTTTTCACTCAACAGCACGTCTGGTGGCACTAATAGAGTGGGAAATAAAACGCTCCACAAGAATAAACATTTGTTTGCTCTGTAAACTCTTCTGAGGGAACAGCGAGGAAAATCAGCTGCAATCTCTGCTTTGTATCATTGTTCCCAGAGCGATCAGACGGCTGCTTTATTTTCTCTGAGCTAAAGCTGCTTTTCATCCCTTTTGTGAAAAGACCAAAGTCATTGATTCCGACTTCGCAACAAAATCAGTACGCACTCGTTCTGAACCGGATCGATAATTCTCAACTCTTTTCATAGATTCCACTCATAACTAAAAGTGTACAGTAGAGTTTCAAAAACTCTGGGTTCAGCGTTCACCTGTTAATCAGCTGAAAGGTGGCATGTGATGAGGGCTCTTTATTCTCAACGCTTTCAAATTCAGAAGAAAAGCTCGCTTGTGTTTTAGAGTTGTTACAAAACTCTTCTTCGTGCTGTGAGCTTGACATATTTTTACTTCTGAAGCGAACCATAATTCTCTTATTCCGAGCATTTCATAAAGTGATGTGTTTCCAGAAGAAACGACTGAGTAAGATAATTTGAGGGTGTCTGAGCAGAGTGGATTAGTCTGCAGTGGATTTTGGAGGTCTGCTCCCTCAGAAACACCAGCTGCACGTGAAGAGTGAAGGTCAGGTTTACGCTCGCTCCTGATCTCGTGAAAGTGCTGATAAAAAGTACGCCGATTGAACTTGTGGTATTGATACAGAAAAATGGGCTTGTACAGTATATGCTACGCAATCCGTAGGTTTAGGGCTGTGGGGTAAATGCGTATCATATGCAAAAACAGTGTATCATATGTACGGCAGCAAATTTTGTATCGTATGCATGCGAAAAACTGCGTATCATACTGTATGCATGCCTAACACATACATGGCATATTGCATGTACGCCAACATCAATACCTCCAATTTTCGTTTTTATTCAGCGTATTTTTTAATGAGACCGAGCTCTCTTCACATATCCCAGTTGTAATGCTTATTATCATGACCTTTATTACATTTACATAAAGCTGCAATACAAATATTACGTGGCTATTGGTTCATGTTATCCAGTGCCCTTTGTGGTCTTAATCACATCAGGTGAATTTGATTTGGTTCAGAGGTAGAGGTAGGGATTTTGTTCTTTTTTTTGATAATGGAAGATTATGCAGCAGATATGCTTAAAACATATCAATACCATAGCTAGCATAGTAGTCCTTCAAACTGGATTTCAAGATATGTTAATTATTACAGCTGTCATTAAATTTAAAGAAACTGGATGAATGCAAAACTAAGGTTCATTAATTCACTTCAGTTTTGTATATAATACTAATGTGTTAAATATGTTCATATATTATTATGTTATTTAGACCACATTTACACTTCATACCTCTCATATTCAAATGTGATTTATCCACTTCTTTTACACCTGGCAGAATAAATGCTTCCCTGTCTGATTGCGCTCATCGTGCTTTACTTGCTTCAAATGCAAATGCAGTGCGATTAATCTTCTGGTGTCTCACTGCAATCAGGCACATCAGATGTTTTTATGTATGGAGCCTGGGGCAAGTTGTCACATGAGCTGTATTATAAATGTTTGTTGCAGCTTATATTGAAAGCATATTTATTTTAAATTATTTTTTCACACTTAATATATACATGCTGTTATATTTTTAGTAAGGGAATGAATGTTTTCAAATACACACCATTCATGTGTTTTGTTTGTTTATGATTTTATATAATTCTATATTATTACCATTTAATGTTGGACTCATGACCAGGTATGTATAGAGTACCCTCAGGTGTCAAAAATAAATATGCATTATGTTAAAAAACTTCTTTCACAAACCCATATTTCACAAACTTTTGGGACTTAGTTTTGTTAATAAACACAAATATGTACTTATTTACAAACCATTGCACCATAAAAAAAATAATAATAATGTTATCTGAAAGTGAATGTGAAAGTGTATGCATTTTTTTTGGTTAAATAAATATGCAGGTTTCATGATTTATAAGGAATTTAATTACATTAATAATGTGAACCTTGGTATTTCTCAGATTATACATTCTCATGAAATTGTTTATTTTAAAAATAAATAAATAAATAATAAAATATTTAATAATACATATTAATATATTAATAAAATATATATTTTTATATTCATAAAAATAATAATATAATATAATACATATAGGCTCTAATTTATGCATTCATAAGAAGTTGCTGATCAGATATAATATGATTTTAATTTTATAAGTATTGCATTTTATGAAACAATTCCTCAGGACTTGGTAGGTGAATTTTGAATGCATGAAACAGCAAGATCCCACTGTGACAACTTGCCCCTCTATGTTTTAAAAAACTGCATTTTCTGGGCAATAACAGTGGTAATGTTCAATAGAGAAAACCAGGGGCTGGAGCTCTCACATTGTAATCACATTTATATCTTCACAGTGTGAGAACGATTTGAATCATCATTTAGTTGGAGGTGATACAAGCGGTAACATGTGTCCATCACTGTCCACACACACACACACAGCTCCAGTCACACCTAATGCTTCCAGAGAAAACATTAATTCCAAACAATTTATTTAACAGCTTCGTTATACACTTCACATAATTAAGCACAAGTTCAGCTTGATAAGCCTAAAGCACTTCATCGCTAAACCAAGCACGCACCCAGCACTGTGGTGAAATTCAGCTCTTGCTTGTGGTTCCTTTACACATTAAAGCAGTCTTCATTTCAAAGAGCTACTTAATTATTTCATGTGACAAGGGGGGTATTAAAATCATAACTCCATCAATTATAGATTTGATCATTTACGGGCGAGGTTAACTATGCAGTGATGTGTGTTGAGAGAGAGGCTTTTAAAATGGAGCTGGGTTAAATTGAACAGCTCAGTGTTGAGAGTAATGAACGGTGACAAGTGCGCTCAATGATGCTGCTGCTGCTAACACTGCAATCCAACAATACTTTTTCATAGTTATTTTCTTCAGAGACAATGATATTATAATACAAAGCCCGCCGTAACCGAATAGAGCACGTAATAATAGCAACACACACATACTAAGTGTAACATCCAGTGTGAGGCTTCTGTGTTGCGATGCAGGCAGAACATAAGGCAAAGACGCGAGGATTCAAATGCTAAACTTTACTAGGAACATAAACAACTGACGGTGCAGCATAACACGGAGTCACACAACCACAGGTACACACACATGACATTACTTTAACACTCGATAGACAGAACTGAAAAAGACACGCTTAAATAGAAAACCAATCACAAAAAAACTGACAACACCTGGGAAGACAATTACACACTAACGACCGGGGTGGAGTTACAAATGACAGGAGAGGGCAAAGGAAAATAAACACAGAGCACATGGACTAGAACAAAAAACATCAACACAAGACATGACGGAACGCCTGGGGGCGTGACACTAAGCTTGTGTCGTGGTATCATGCTGCCTTCTAGAGACGCCAGAAGACACAAGCAGAGGTCAGAGGTCAGTCTGTAGACCAACACATCATGTAAACACACTGCTAAAAAAATACGGGTTTTCCAATCACATCAACATATTAATTCAGATTTGTGTTTAATCGATTGGTTTAGTTGTACAGGGAAAAAGAACTGTTCTGTTTCCGTTTCAAACCTTCTGAAGTCTTTCAATTCATTTCTTCATTGTTTTTTTGTTTTTTTTCTTTTCTAAATCATTACAATTGAGGGTAGAGGGAAAATATCCTTGTGAAATAAATGCTACTTTCTCTTGTCACAATTATTGGCACCCAACTATTGCTACGTCCTTTTCCCCAGATACCAGCTCTGAGTTTTTTCCTGTAACGCCTGAAGAGTTTGGAGAACACCTGATAAGAGAAAAGATAGCATCCAGAATCACTCCAGACCCTTTAGATTACCAGCTCCATGGTGGCGCTTCTCTTCTTCAGATTGCTAACAGAAGAAGACACTTACTGATTTTTTTTTATCTGTTGGTAATCCATGATGTCATGTGTCTAAACAAGATGTCCAGGACCTCCAGCTGAAATATAGACCCAAAACATCACAAACACAGCAGTATACTTCATTGTACACATGGAGTACTTTTTATCCCTGTGTTCAACAAACACATCTTGAGTGTTTGCTGCTTAAAAGCTAATTTTTTTGTTTTTATCTAACCATTTGTAGTTCCAGTCCTGTCTGACAACTGAACATGCAGGAGATTGTTTTTGGATGAGCGAGGAGAATGTTTATTTAATATATGTTTATTATATATTATTAATAGATTCAAGAAAGTGCAGCTTAAATGCAAAAGACAAAATATTTGCAAACACATTAACTTGTGCTTCTAAACATAAATGTTTAAATCCAATATATTCTTCAAGAAAAATAAACACAATAAAAAAACAAGCTTTACATTAAGTTCATAAGGAATCTGACTTGTATTACTTGAAACACTCATCAAAGCATTACATTATTACCCTTGTCACTGATTCACAAATACACCATTAAAATATAAAACAAGGGAATGAAAGAGGTAACAGAAGAGAATGAGCACAAACATGCTTGACATTGCAGTCAATTCATACATTTTAAATTGAGAAAGATGGTCTCTGAAAGACCGCTGCTAGAGGTGGGTTTTTCCAGAGATTCAACTTACAGATCACAAGTCATTCGACATGTTTTACTCTTCTGTGGATCTTAAAGAGGTCATGAGCGTGCCTTCAGTAGACCGTAATCCAGTACAGTTAGGGAATCAGTCAGGATATTACAGACACAAGCGGTTTGAGCTCAGAATCATGGCAGGGATAATGACACAGAATTTCCCAGGGTCAGTCTGCAGCCGCTCCATCCTCCGCTCCAGAAAGGTCATGGGTTTTATTGAGCTCCCACACTGTCTTCCCCGTTTGTGGGACATTTTCCCTGTGTATCTAATCTATGAGTCAACTGACATAATGGCCCACTTCATAAAGGCCCAATTTAGTGTTTGACAACATATTACATCTTACCTCTCTCTATCTAGAGCTATTTTATGATCGTCTAGGACAAATTGGGTCAGATTATAGAGACTAACCCAGTTATTTATTGTATCTGCTTGAACTTGTCAGTTTTCATAAATGCTTGATGATGGTATACTTGCTACTTTTCTGGGAGCATTTCTTCACTGATTATCTTATAATTTCATCATCAAAACCACTTACATTTGTTTAATTAATACTTCAGCAAGATCATGTTATCAAATGAATTTAATTTAATTTAACCGTTCTCTATTTCTCATTATACAAACAAATAATATTATGTAATTTAAATGGCAAACTATAGTCTATTTGATTTAATGTCTTTGATTTGGGTTTAAATTTAAAATACTAAAGATAATAAATAGGCTATTATTTAAATATAGCTTAATATATAATAATACTAATAATTATATAATAAACAATAGTAACAATAGTTACTAATTTAACTAATTTAAAAAAATTTGAATGGGTTAATTGTCAAGAATACAGCCACAAACAACCTAAAGGATTCTATAACAGGTTTAATGGACAGACAGGGTCACAGTGTTGTGCTATTTAAGTGCTAACACGAAGATATGTCCGTTTTAAAACAGTATAGATTAACGCCGTAACGTTTCGCAAATCTGTTGCTACTTTGGTACTTTGACGAGAACAAAAACGACGCGGGTTTTCCTCCAATGGGGTTGACGAGCGGAAGCACGTGGGTAAACAGGAAGTAGCTTCGGCATTTGGCGGGTTGAGCGGAGAAGACGTGCAAAAATGGCGGGTGAGTGTTAAAAGCCTTTATAAAAGGTGCTCTGTTTTTATTACTGCTGCTGTTATAAAGCGTGCGTGTGTGTGTGATGTCAGAGCTCGAGCGGTGCTGTGTGCTGTTGCCTGGGAGCAGATAGAGAAGAGAGGAGAGAGGGATTTAGCTGCGGCTAAATGCTAATCATAACACAGATGAGCGGCACGTGTGTTTACATGGTTATGTGTTTGTTTCTAATGTCAGATATACTAACACACACGAACTCACAGCATCACACAGATAAAATATAGTACATTAGCATGATCAGACGGGTTCAGCTGCAAAGAACTCGCTGTATGCAGTGTATGTGAGCTGTCAGTGTAACGAGCATTAGATAAGTTCATATCTGTCTGTCTGAGATCATTTAAGAGTAAATGTCTACCAAATAGAAGTAAAGATACATGTATGTTAAAAGATATATTCAATACTAGATAGTGATACACTGTGGCCCAATGCAAATTCTGCTATTTAGCATTTTTGTGACTGCAAATTGTAAAATAATATGATCCCTAGCGAGTCTTAGTTGAGCAACTTAGTTTAATAATAATCTGATAATCCTGTCTTCCAGTAGGATTTTAATTTGTTTCAAACTGCAATGGAGGGAATACCAAGGAGTTTAGATTTGTGATGTTTGAGTACTGAATTATTTAGGCCATGTGCATCCTATTGTGTTAGTCCAGCAGCAGCAGCCGCATTATTGTATTGTATCTTCATGTCTTTTTATTGTCAGCTTCATGGTTTGTGTAACTACCTTTTTATTTTTGCTTTTATCATCGACATGTTTCTTTCCTCCAGCTATGAATGACATGGAGAAGAAACTTGCAGAGTATAAATGCGACACTAATGAAGCTGTGTGTCTGAAATTAGGTAAGTTATTAATCACAAATCAAAACTTTGAAATGCATGACATTATAAACAAAGCAGTAGACTGATCATTTGTTTATATACAGAATGCTTTTGTCCTGCTGAACAGTTGAAATCAACATTAAGAGCAATCTTTATATATTTTATTATTATTAGTGCTGTCAAACAGTTAATCACATCCAAAATAAAAGTTTTTGTTTACATATGTTTGCACTGTGTATATTTATTATGTATATATAAACACACACTTGCATGCATGTATTTAAGAAAAATGTTGTTCATATATCAAGTATGTACAGTACTTGTGTGTAATTTATTTGAATATACATGGAAATATTTGCAAAATGCATACTGTATGCATGTGTATTTATATATATACATAATAAATATGCACAGTAGACACACACAAAATCTTATTTTGGTCTACTAATTATTACATATTACTGGTCAACGCTGTAAACGATTCATCAATAGATGTTATTCCAAATCTTAAAATATTTATATTTGTCATCTTACATGAAGTATTACCTTGTTTTTCATCTGAAACAACTTTCATTTCTACTGATGCCACTTTGGTTGTGAAAGCTTAGTAATTTATAATAAAATGCCTACCCCTTACTCTGCTTCTAATTACAAAACGTATTATTTTGTCTGATGTAGTGCGGTTCCCGGAGGATCTAGAGGATGAAAGCACAACTTTTCACCCTGAGTACACTCATCAGCTGTATGGAGATGAGTATGTATCACTCAACATTGTATACTAGACTCCTGTTATATATGTTACAGTTGTGAGTGTTTTTTTTTTTGTTTTTGCACAGTGAAGTGGCGTTTGGCTACAAAGGTCTTCAAATCCAGCTGTACTACAGTGCAGGGAACCTGAGCACTCTGTTCAAAGTCAAGTACACGGCCAGGGTCACAGAGAAGTTTGAATGTGTGGAGGTACAACTCGTTCATTTGATGTCATACACATCCCTCTCACTCATTCATATGCATACATTTGCATCACATTCTGAACAAAATCTGCACCGGTGAACTTTTAGTGTGATAACAGAGAGGAATGCTGTCCGAGAAAGCCACTGAGTCAGCGGACTATAGAGTCAGGCAGTTATACATCACACACCTTGCCTTTCAACATGCATAGCTCCACAGTAAGAGACAGTCAATCACCTCAAAATCTAAAGTTTGACGTTTTTGAGCTTGTTTTGAGTTCTGATCATTTAAACATGCCAAGTCAATAATGTTATCTAGCTGGCTAGTATAGATTTCATGTGTAGATTAATGTAGTGTTTTGAAAAATAGTGAAAATAATTTGTGGTATTATGTTTTTTTAATATAATATAATTGTAAGCCACTATAATGTTTTGCATTGTTTTTGTTGTAGGAATTACAAATGAACAATCTGGTTATTTTGTGGAACAAAACTCAGTTATGCTGCTTGATATTAAAAACTGGTATTTATTTTGGTAACAATACAAATCATTTTGCAGTGTATTTAATATTTCATGTTTACAGCAAGTAAAAAACAGAGCCTTTTTTTCTATATTGTGATGTACATCTTTTATTGTTATAGTTAATTACATCTAAAACCATGAATAAAAATCTCCCACTTGCATTAAAATAAATATTAACTGAAATATATAAACTTTTTTTTTTTTACATTTTGTATGTAGTTGTCCAGTCAGCATTTCTCATTTCTATTTATTTACTCTAAAATAACTACATTTGAACTAAAAGATAAATGAAAAACAATATACAAACACTAAAAAAGGAAAATCACAAAAACATGCAACAAAATCACTGAAATGTGTTGCTAAAAGTAAAATGAGACCAATATTAGGGAGAAAAAACATTAGGAGGAGAATCAGTGCTGTAACCCACAGCTGATTGCAATGAAGGGGCGGGAATTAAGAGTCAAGCATGTGTTTCTGTCAATCTGTCATTTCACATAGAGGACAGTTTGATCAAAAATTACAAGGTAAAAAAAAAAATTAATAGTTTAAGACCATTAAAATGCATTTGGACAATGGAACATTTAGTTTGAACTATATTTATCTATAACTGTGATTATTGTTTAATATTATTATTAGACCTCACATATAACTATTCTATAGGCATATTATGCTTTGTTGCCATTGGAAGCAAATTTAGGCTTGTTTTCTGTGATCCTTTAAATAAACACATCACACCTCTCCTGTCAAGTCTGGAGTGCTTGTGCTGCGGCAGTCAACTACATTTACATTGATTTATAAGAAACATCTCTTATTACATGAAAAGCTGTCTTGAGCTTTTTTGTTTTTGTTAGTTTAACAGTATTGGAATCGTGAGTTTGGAGTCTGCCATGCCAAGTTAAGCTCTGTACTCTGGTTGATAGATTAGTCGATAAATTCATAAAAAAAAAAAAAAAGAGAGAAATTCTCGTCAAATTCGTCATGCCTCCAAACCCATACAAGTTTTTCTTGTGTCAAATAACACTGGAGAAATTTTTGGCTGCCATTTCATAGCAAAAATCATTCGTTTTTATTTGTTCCGTGACAGGAAGTCATTGACGCCATTGCTTATTTCATTTTAATTCAACCACAAATTGGGAGATTTTCAATGAATAATGAAGGTTTCGTTTTGTTCTTCATAGAAAGCTGTCATATGACTTTGCACTAGTTCCCTGCCCTTTTCACTCCAAGACCTCCCACTGTCCACAGCTATATTTAAAAAAGCCCGACGCTGCTAGTTTCTGGAAATTAATTTTAAGACCTGAATATTCTTTTAGGTTCTCACACTTTTTAACCAATTCTTCAGTCATTTGTGAATAAGATTTAAGAAAAGTTTTTCTCAAATTGCACTTTCAAAGTTAGGCTTAGAGAACGACCGATATGGATTTTTTTAGGGCCGATGCCGATTTTTTTCGGCAGCTTTAGCCGATGACCGATATGC
>JAUCNO010000943.1:3618864-3634686 GCA_032353835.1 Enteromius viviparus | reverse complement strand
TTTACTATTTTTGTTGATTTATTTGAAACTTAATATATATCATGTAAAAATATCTAGTATTGAATCGGATCGAATCGCATCGTATCACAGGGAATTCTGAAGTATCGAAAATAATCGAATCGTTGGCTTAAGAAATCGGTATCATATCGAATCGTCTTGAAGGCTCCGATTTACACCCCTAGTATCAGCATTAAGGTGGTATTATATTTGTCACATTTCTTCATATTAAAAGCACAGTCTTGATTCAGGGGAGACTGTCTAATAGGCGAGACACAAACTATTTTAACAGAGTAAGTAAAGTCCCTCTAGATCAGTAATCCCACCACTAAAAGGTTCATTTAGACATCTGTACAGGTAAAATAAATCATTTTTGAGAGGTTTATATTAATAATAAAAAGAAAAAAAAAACTGACTGGGATAGTTTGCCTGAAAATAAAGTCATCGTGTTGTTCCAAATGTATGACACACTTTTTCTTTTAATCCATTACTGGTAACTAAAATAGTTTGGTTCCCAACGTTATTCAACATTGTGTTCTGCTCCAGAAAGTCATACAGGCGTACACATACATTGGACCACAGATAATACTTTTAATCAGATGTTATGGTAGATACTTATTGTTAGTCACTGTAGATCATGTTAAAACTAATAAAGGCCTTTTTTTTCTTTGCCACTTGTTTTGAAAGCAAAATCTGTGTCCCCAAACGAAACCAACTGAAAGCCACTGACAGACAAATGATGAGTAAAAAGTCTCAGCATTTGAACACATGTAACTTGTTGATAACTTCAGCAGGCAGAAAAATGAAATCAAGTGCTCTCACAAAGCCAGCGAGTGCTGATAAAAAGGTAGTGTCAATTAATAGTGAACGGTAACTTTCTGAACAGTCACACACACACATTTCCAAATGGGACGTCTCTCCTGGCCCTTTGTGGGGCCTGTGGGGCCAATTATCAGGCTGCTTTAATTATATTTTCTCCTGCATTGAGGCAAATTGTTGATCTGGCAAGAGTTTCCTTTGTGCTGTTTGTCTGGTTTCTTTCTTTCTTGAGTCAGGCCAAGAGGCTGAATTGAATGTTGTTGTCTTTTGAAACGCTGAATGAAGTCTCCAGCGGCAGTGAAGGGGACTCTGCCTGTGTTTTCTTTGCTTTGGCACCTATTAAAACAGACAATGGGCAAATGGACTGGAGTGATGTGAAGAGGCTAGATGCCTGCCTCTCTGCTCTAAGTTGCAGTGCACCAATTAAGTGCATAATGCATTCAGTGTCTCCAGCAGGTGCAGCGACAGGCCACTGGCCCTCCGTAGCAAGTTCGCAGTGACAGCGACGGGGGGGTCCGGTGCATGGGAGCGTGCCTATGATTGACCTGCCTGCCTTTGTCATCGCTCTCTATCTCTCTGTCTTTCTTACAGATTCGAGAAGTACAATAAGGATGGAGAGACCCTCTACGCGACGGTTGGCTACATGACAGTGTATAATTACTACGTATACCCAGACAAAACCAGACCACGTGTCAGGTAATTACTAAGGAAGCACGTGCCCACTATCTGCTTTATTCTGCGAAAAAAGGAAAAGAAAATTACACATCTCTCTCTCCCTTGTCCCTAAAACTCCCAAATTACCGTCTCGCGTCTCTAGTGTGCCAGCCCCTCTCTGGGTATTATAAGACCCACGGATTCAGCATCACCCGCCCGAAAGCTCGTTTTGAAAACGAGTCTAATGTATTGATTGGCAAGACGCTCTAACGTTTCATTACGTTGGCCTCTGCTGAATGAACATGTATAACCTTTCGGAGACTGATGATATTATTGCTTACTGTATTTGAGAATTTTTTTTTTTTCGCAGCTAAAACGAGGCAGATGGGAGTGTGACAGTCTGTATTGTGAATGAACAGTAGAATAACTTTTTCACGTCAGGTGAAAACACTTTCACGCACTTATTTTGTTGTTGATGTCAAAAGGATGTCATCCAGTTGCTTTTTCCGTTTTCCTAATATGGCAAATATAATGAAATTTATTAGCCTTGTTTTATCATATCAAACTTCTGCTGTTGATTACGCATTTATCAAACTGTCATGGCCTATTAACCTTTTACAGCTAGCTTTTTCATGTTCGAAGTTCCTAAGGTCTTTAAATTGTCAGCATGATCACAACTTTGCTGTTGACAATTTAAAGACCTTAAAGATCTGAATTCTGTCGTCTGATTGATAGTTTATAGTTTCTTCCAGCAGGTAAAAGTTGTAAAAGTGATGTCAGTGATATTTAAAGATGAACACTAGCTGGATTAAAGCAGTTTAGGGTTACTTATCGCATTGTATGTTTTGTCCCGACAATAAATAAGAGTTTTGATCATAAAACGAATCATTTAAATATCAAATTACTAAGATATTATTTGGAGACATCAAGGGACTAATTTTATACACATTGATAAAATGCACATTAAAAAAAAGTAGTTATATTGTTAAAAATGTATTGTTGTTATTGTCTTTATTGTTGTTAAAAAGCTTTTATTGATTTACATTACAAGCTAAACTTAGTCGTTTTGGCAACAATATTAAATATTAGAAACTGCACCAAGCTTTTTGTAAAATTTGCTAACTTTAGGCCTCTAAATAAGGTGTTTTTACCTCCTTAAGTAAGAGCTTCAGCCTTTCCGTTTTATGTGATTACGAATTTTGTTACAGTGTGGTGCCCCACTTGATGTTTGAGGTGAAATCTTAAAAAGAAAGAAAAAAGTCTAGTAGTCTGTAGTGTCAGTTTCAGTAGGTTCTGTAAAGTCAGTCGTGTAGCATGCGTCTGAAGGGTGCTGGAGGTGTAACAGGCTTCTGTGTTTGCAGAACCATTGCTCAAAGGCTCAAGAGCTCTAACCTTAAATTGGTATTGTGCCTAAGCGTCTTCTCTTCTGCGCAGCATCACTAAAGCTTTTTGTACTCTTTGTGTGTGTGTGTGCAGTCAGATGCTGATCTTGCCACCATTCCAGGGAGAAGGACACGGGGCTCAGCTCTTAGAGACAGTTCACCGATACTACTGCACTTCTGCTAAAGTACAGGACATCACAGGTATAAGCTACTCTTGGGTCTAGATTAAACAGTTAGTAGTCCTATTTGGAGTAGTTTATTTCTGTTTTTACTTGTAGGTTTTATTAGTAGTGATATTTGTCACCTGTCATTACTATATGTTTCTCATAATTAAAGGTTAAGGATTTGAACCTAACCATTAATGCTAAGTATTATCAGTAGGTAACTTGTCCCTTGAAGTGCTACCACTGTAGGATGCTAAATTCCATTATATATAATCTGCTGCTGTTTTATTGTTTTTATATAACTATATGATAGTTCCTCTAGCCAGCTGTCTGTGTTGTAAGTGGGACAATATAAAGTCAGCTTTCACGTTGCATCAGTGTTCTCATCAGACTTTAGGATTTATTTAGGCAATGATATGAATAAAAACTTATGGGAAATAAAAACGTAAATGCGTTTATCCAGCCAAAAATGACAACATGAAAGTTCTAATACAGTCGATTATAATTTGTCTTGTTGAATTTCTTGATTTTGATCTGGGAAGTCCTTCACACATCTGAATAATAATAAAAAAAAGAATTATAGCCTTGCACCATTAGAGTGAATGATCACACATCCTTTCTAATGATATTCAGTGTTTAAAAGAGAGAGAGAGAGAGAGAGAGGGCAAAGTGTTGTGAATTTCCTTTGGTGAGGCAGTTGTTGCTGTTGAGTTGCTCTGCCTTCAGTTTTAGGGAGGTGAAGGGATGTGATGTTAATTGCCGGCAGTTTGCTGCTGAAATGTGCTGGCCACATGCTGCCACTCACTCACCCCCTCAACAAAGACACAATTATTCATAGAGAGAGAGGGGGCGACCAATCTCTACCAGATCTACCCAGCACTAAATGTTTTACTATTTCTGTTTATTTCTCTGTCTCTCTCCCCTGTCTCTATTTATAGAGAGAAATATTAGTGTAAGATCGAGGTAAATTATTAAATAGTGTTTATTTAGCACAACCAGGTGTGTGTGTGTTTATATTTCTACATATAATTTACTATATAAACACACAATACTATAGTATTTAATCTTTTTCCCAAGTCTTATATGCTACTGTAACTGTACACATGAACAGCAGTATTTACCTGCATGTTTTTTATTGCATATATAAAAAAAACCTCTGGATATTTGCATTTACATTTTTATGACAAACAAATCAAAAGTGTCAGCGGTCACACTTTATTTTAAGGTGTCATAATACAGAGTAATTGCCTAATTAGGTACTTAGTAGTATCCATAGTACACACATGAAATAAAATGTACTTATCATGTAACTTAGTTATGAAACAACCTGTAATTAGAGGTAATATTCTGTCATTTTAATGTAATTATAAAGTTATTACATGTATTTAAGCTGTGTACTAATGGGTTAAATGAAACTAAGGTGCAGCTAGATAAGGTGTACAGTATAGATACACATGAAGTACAATCTTGATACACTTTATTTTAAGTAGCTAATGTCTGTGTACTTGAATTTATAATTACAGTGTAAAAAGTCTGCTACACTTATGTGACAATCTTTTGGTTACATAAGTATCTGTGCAGCCTATTACATCTACATAATTACCTACTGTTCCAGAACTTAGTTACATGGTAAGTTGGACTCTCCATGACTTAGGATGTTTCTGGTAGACCAGTAGTTCTTCATTTTAAGCATTAGTCACACATTTATTAACAAACCATTTAAATCATTAAAATGAGTCTTTAATTGCCTATAGCCTAATAAGGGCCCAAGTGCACACACAAAGCTTGCCACAGCACTGACAGAAGTGATTATTATGAATGTATCAGTGAAAACAGTAAGGAGACTGCGTTAACATTTTTAATATTTTGATAAAGTAATGCTTTCTTTGAAAGGTATCAAAACTTCACGGTACGCTAATACCTCGGTATGAATGGCATGGTACGGTATTTATTGAATCATTTACATAAAGCCGTTGATGATCATGGACTGTGACTTTTTCTATGACTTAAGCCAATAATAAAAACTTGGTGGACCAAGCCTCTTCTAGCTGACAGTGTCCTTATGCTGTATTTTACCAATTGAAAACTTTGTAATGAGTTGACTTTTCGCAATTGTCTGGTCTGCAGCGGAGGACCCGTCTGAAAACTATGTGAAGCTGAGAGACTTTGTGCTGGTGAAGCTGTGCTTGACTCTGCCGTCCTTCTCCAGTGAGAAACTCTCTGAGGGCTTCAGTGAAGAGATGGCGTCGGAGGCCAGAGAGAAACTCAAGATCAACAAGGTAACATCTCTTGCAGGTGTCTTTGCTTCATTATTTGTCAAATTTGCTTTAAAATTTGTCAAAGGAGATCAAGCGGAAAGAGATTGTTGTAGGAGTTTAAAAGTAACAAGCTGGACTCAAACCTTCATTGCCAGTGTGTTATACATTAAATATAGATATTTTTATAGGGTTTTTATGATTTAGTGCTTTATTTCACTATGATGTTTGATTCATTTCAATTAATTTTAAACGTTTTAAATCAAATTAGTGAGTATCACAAAAGCTCCTGTGTGGCATTTTTTTACAATTTGAAATGTTGTAGTTAAATATGTGTTCAGCATGCTTTATTTTATATGTGTATATTGGTGCACATCAGTTGAATTATCCAGGAAATTGAAAGCATGTTTATAGTTTAAGTTAATCTATTTTGCCCAACCCATTTTAGCCTTGTTTCTGTGAAGCTGTCCTGGTGCTGTATACTGGAGATAAAAAGCAAAGCAATTATAGAGTTAATTCTTCAAAGAGTTAGTGGATTTATATATAGAGGTAATGACTTTGTTCTGCTCGAAATGTCCCTAAAGGTAGGAGTGAACATCCGTTTCCTCCGAGGGCCGCTGGCCATTAGCAGGTAGTGAGTGGGAGTGTGCCTAACAGTGACCCCTGTGGGACTCCTCTCTCTCGCCACTCCGGCCACTCTTTAACTGCTCCAATTATAACCCAGCATCCCCTTTTATGCCCCACAATCCCCTCTGTTCATGTTGTTTGTGAGTGATTATCTCACGGTGGTGCCTATGGCATGGCCAGGCAAAATGCTTGGCTCTTCATACTACCCTAGTGGGAACTGCATGAGGTATGGTGGACCTCTTGGAGTCATGGTTACAGAAGGAGTCATGGTTACAGATTGAGAATAGCACGGGAATCCCAGAGCAAGATGCTTTTAACTCATAAAAAATGGTCAAGGTTAAAGAGTCAGTCTGTAATTGCTGCTTTTTGCAGTTGCAAACTGCATTATTGTTCATTGAGGGTTGGCATATAGATATTTAATTCATTACATCTATATGACACTTTTCTAAGCACTAAACATGCTTTAGGTTGTGAGGGGGGATCTCTTCATCCATCACCAGAAATGATTTGGTGTTACACATTATTGTAATGTCACATGCAACTTAATTATTAATCTTTCTTTTGTTACCCTGCCTGGACCACAAAACCAGTCATAAATGTTAGTTCATCTGAAAGACATATAAATAATCTTTCCATTGATGTTTTTGTTAGGTTAGGGCAATGTTTGGCTGAGATACAACTCTGAAAATCTATAATCTGAGGATGCAAGGTGCAAAAAAGCACATTATCTTCAACATACTGTACATTTTAGTTTCTCCTCTAAGCCCCGCCTCCTGAAACAGGTTGATTTGTACAAAGCTCATTGTTCTAAAAAAGCGAGGTGTGCTCTTATTGGTCAGCTATCCAGTGCACTGTCATTGGCCGAATACTACAGCTATAATGGTATATCCACCTTCTTTCTTTGCGTAAACATTTGGGTGGTGTTTGCAAATAAAAAGTGGGGGCATGTTTAAACAAGCTGTTTTAGGGGGGCCTGGACAACAGACAATTTACAGCTAATCAAAGAACCGGCCTTTACTGACGAGATGCACATGAATTAATCGATTATTAAATCCCTCACTCCAAATAGAAAGGAAATCTTGAAATTGCATTATATAACCCCTTTAAAATTATCCAAATGAAGTCCTTACCGATGCATGCTACTAATCAGAAATTAGGTTTTAAAATATTTTTATGTTAGGACATTTGCAATATATACAATTTTTTTTTTTTTGGCATAAAAGAAAAAAAAAACATTATATAGAAAATTATTTTGACCCATACAATGTTGTGCAAATTGACTTGCTACAAATAGGGTCACATAATTTGAAAAAGACCAACAAAACTTACAGAACATTGTTTAATATGATTAATGATGGTCTTCATTTGATTCAGGTTTTGTCTTTTGGAGTTGTGAATATCACAGCTTATGGATGGCATCTGTGGCCGTCCTTGAGCATTTCTTATGTAGTTGTGCTAGTCTTAGATCTCGTTTCACTCAACGCTCTCTTTGTTTTTACATGAAATCATTTAAAACCGATTCAGTATTTCACGTCCATGTTTAATTTATTTGTTTAGGAAAACAGCGTAATTAAATAATTTTTTCACAGTCGGCTAGTCGTTATCATAAAATAAACCCCCTCAGGGTGATGGAAGACCCCTCAGCTTTGTTTTCAAATCCCCCTATCTGTGTTTATTTAGCAAAAATGATGGGCTTCCTGAACTCTACTCACTGGAATTATATTGAGAACACATAACCAGACTTTTACTGAAAGTAGTTCCACCTCTAAAGTACTGCATTGACTAAGTATACAAATTAAATAAAATATTTCGCTAATGAATCCATACACGTGCAAGAAAATCTGAGCATTAGAAATTCTGCCACAGATGCTGTGCTCAAAACTTAAATAAATATTCTAGATTTTTCAAGCTAAAGGAACAAAGCTTTACAGTATGTCTGTCGTCTAACTTTCAGAAACATGCCCGGCGGGTTTACGAAATCCTGCGTCTCAGAAACACAGACATGAGCGATGAAGAGAAAGCCAGAGAGTTTCGTTTGGAGGTGAAGAAAAGACTCTATGGACCCTACAGAGTAAGTGTGTGTTTTATCTGCTCTTATTAGCTGTAGGTCCGTCCCCCTTTTGTCTGCATTGACTGGCTGCTTTTATGACTGCGATTTGACTTGGTACACAGAGCACAATAAGCATAACTGCTTCAACTCCCATGCAATGATCAGTCAGTCATAAAGTGCAGAGAGCGGAGCCTGTGCTGAACATGGATTTCAAGAAACAACAAAACAAGTGAAGTCTTGCCAAAACAAACCCCGGTTGCGACTGCCAAGATTGGCCTGCTTGTATAACGTTCTCCAAACCACACAGCTCAAACTACAACATGTGAAATGAAGCGTTTCTGGACTTCAAAGAGAGCTGCACATTTCTAGCCGTGTTTATATGTGCTGTATAAAAATGAACAGAAACAAAACTCTTTCAGGGCTGCTGTTCTGATATTCTGCGGCCTTTGTCTGGTATAATTTATTCATTGAGTGGCGTGAATAGTTTGCGCCATTTCCTGTGTGATCCTCTCACGCGGTGTTAAGAGAGCGAGAGGACCCGAGGCCTCGCTCTGGGTTTGTTTGAGGGTATAATGGCTCACACCGGGCAGCAGCCGCAGTCTCCACATCCACACCACGAGCTCCATTCACAACAAGTGTCATTATTACAGATTTGCATCTGATTTAAGCGGAGCCATTTAGCAGGGAGAATGCAGCTCCCAGTCACCTGCACACAGACGGACTCTCTCTAATCCGCTCTCTGTGCGTGAAGACACGCTACAGTTGTGTTTCTGTGGACTGGAGCTGCGCAGCATCGCTAAATTCTTTTGACCTCAACTGCATCTTTCTGCAGGCTTGTGTATGTGCCGTAGTTACAGTTGGACACGCTGTATTTTAATGTCTTAAGTAGTTATCCACGACCTCTGCACTGATTATCAGAGCACCTAAATCTATGCTTCCATACTGGCCAAAATATTTAAAGATATACAGTACTGTTTATTAGTATTAACTTGAACTTTTAGAACAATGCATTACTACATTAAAAAAATGACAGTGAAGACTTTTGTAATGTTAGAAATTCTCTATTTCAAACAAATTATGTTCTTAATATTAAATTTTTTTTTTAACTTACTCTTCATTCTAGTTGATTCATTGAAAAAATCAAGCAAAACAAAAAGAAACAGCACAACAATTTTTAACTATGAAAACAAACAAACAAAACGTTTTACACAAAAGATAATTATCATTTTAAAATTAATTTTGTTTAATATTTTAATGCTGTGGCAGACAGACAGAAATATTTTTCAGACTTTTTTCCTATTCTGTAACACATTGTGCCTAGCAGCTGTCATGTCAATTTTATGATCTCAAAATAAGAATTTTATTATTATTTTTTTAATAAATCAAACCTTTTACTCAGCATTAATGTATTAATTAATCTGAAGTGACAGTGAAGCCTTTGTAATGATACAAAAATGTGAATTTGAAATAAATGCTGTTTTTATATTTTAAAATATATATTTATAACTTACTACTCATCAGTAAATTCTAAAAACAAACACAAAAAAGCACACAGCACAAGCATTTTAGTTGTAAAATAAAGTTTAAGTGGTGCTGTTAAAAAAAAAAAGAGGAATAGCTTTTTAAATATTGTATTGTTCAACGTTCTTCAATACTTACAATACAAGTCATATAAAGCCAATTTCTTTTAGGTCTTAATGGAAAGTTTGTGATATAGTTTCTCTAAGATTTTCCCCTGTCAAAAGCAGCTCTTGAGAAATCACTCTGTTCTGTGTACTTCCCTTTAAAAAACTAATTGACAACAGAATTACAACACCTTTTATTTTTTTTGTAAAATAATACTCTGTAGCCTAACAAACGCCAATGTTTGAGCAAATATTACACAAACAAAACAAATGAGTGTAAAACAAATAAATAAACGAACAACTGTTTCCCTGTGAAAGAACGGACAGTGGTTAGTGTTGGGGCATGCAGGGAGGCTGCAAGAGGACCGTTTTTAACTGCAGCTTTAACCAGAAATTTTGCAATATGCAGCTAAGCAATCAGCTGTGGCTAATGTTTGTTTTATTAGAACACATTCACATGAATGAGTTTGGGGTTAAAAGTTATAAAAGTTTGGAACCTCTTGCAATGTACACTAAATAATTAGAAATAAATATTTAGGTAAGCTCTGCTTTATATCTTAATTTTCCCTGTTTTTTATTATCTCTGAATTAATTCTTAAGGATAGTTTATTATCCATCTATTTCTAAAGGCATTTTTAATGTTTAAAACTTATTTACGGTACCGTGGAAAAAAATACCCTAAATATTTAATACAATTTAATAAATGGACTGGAACTACAAATTCTTCTATAATCAGTTTTAATCAGCAAACACTCAAGATGTGTTTGGTGAACACCGGGGTAAAAAGTACTCCATGTGTACAATGAAGTATGCTGCTGTGTTTTTGATGTTGTGGGTCTATATTTCTGCTGGAGGTCCTGGACATCTTGTTTAGACACATGACATCATGGACTCTATCAAATACCAACAGATACAAATGAATTGACTCTGTTAGAAATCTTTTGATGGGGCATGGTTGGGTCTTCCACTGGGACAATAATCCAAACACAAACATCAACATAAACACAACTATTAGATACTGAGCACAAAATGAAGCTTTTGCCATGACTGTCCCGGTCCTCTAACCTGAACCCTGGGTGAGGTGAACTAAAGAGGAGAACCAACAAGGATCTGGAGTGATTCTGGATGAACGAATGCTCTCTTTTCTCTCATCAGGTGTTCTCCAATCTCTTCAGGCGTTACGGGAGAAAACTCAGAGCTGTTATCCTGGGGAAAGGACGTAGCAATAATTGGGTGCCAATAACTGTGGCCAACATGTATTGGAGAAAATCGTTTATTTCATCATGAATTTTTCTCCCTATTTTCAATGGTTTTACTTCAATGATTAGAATTTGGGGAATTTTCTGAATTAAAGATCAAAAGGATAAACAATGCAGATTTATTTTCACAGCCACCTTTGCTCAGATTTACCAAGGGTGCCAATATCAGTGGAGGGCACTGTATATATATATATATATATATAAAAAAAAATATATATATATATAGTGGGTTCGGTTTTCTCCGCCATCGTCACTCTATTAAGCGCAAGCTTTGGTGTTGTGTGTACAGCGGAACAGACGGACATTTCATTCGTGAGCTTGCCAATAACAAGTGCAGGCAAATGTCTCTAACATTATCACAAATCAGAAAAGGTTAAAATATGCTAGGTAACGATTATTTAGCAATAAATAGGAAATGTATTTTTTTCTTCACTACCGATAGCAGCTTATCGATACTTGGTCTTTTATAATTTAGCACCAGTACCATCCCTAGTGAACATGCTGCTGGATTTCTCTTTTTGAGTTCCACGGTGGAATAAATGTCAAACGGGTTTGGAACTTTCTGCTACTCTGGAGGTTTTAGCAAACTTCTGCTGCCAAAGATTTTCAGCAGTGGTCTTTATCTGTTCATCTTACTTCATTTTTATTTTAACTCAATTATCTGTTTCTCTTCTCTGCATGTGTCTTAATTCTCCTCGGAGGTTGTGGTGATATTAGTTGATATGTAGCAGATAATGTGGTTTGATATGTTATGTGCTTTGGTGCTGAAGCTCCAGCAGCGGTAATGTGTTGGATCAGAACCACTCTCACGATGACACTGTCCAGGACAGAGAACTCTGACAGCAGAATAACCGCATACACACCAGACCAAAGACACAGAGCCAAAGAAAGAGTGAAAAACATGAGGCTGGGAAGGAAATAGAGCAGGATCTGCAGACCACATGCTTCTCTCTCTCTTCTAAAGGTCTCTTTACTCTAAATGTGTTGCAGATTTTCCAGTCTTAACATCTTGTCTATGTGTGTATGTAGGTAGGGATTCAATAATGAACTTTGCCCAACATTTCAACACACAATTGCTTGAATTGTTTCTTTGATTAATATTATTAATATTAATATAATAATATAATATTGCATGACCTAATGCACAGATCTGGTATTTTGCCTGTCTGCCTTAACTTTAGACATTAATATCTCTAAACTAGGAGTTCATTGTGTAGAGCTCATGCACTTAGTTTGAAGGTAGACCTTATAGTTTTATTTAAGCACAATTTTATGCATGCACTTAGTACTAAAGAATTCATTAAATCCTCGTAAAACATTTTAAAATGAATTCTCAAAAAAATATATATATATTTTTATCTCTGCTTTTATATAAATGTATGGTTGATCTAACTAAAGATATGCTTAATAACTCAATATAGACTTCTAAAAAGACTATTATTATATTTAGTAATTATGTATTGGAATGCTTAATCTGTGAACTTTCTCTGTGTGTGAATTCGTGATTCTTGGTTCAGTGCCAAAGCCTCTCAACAACCTTAAAGACTTCTTATTTTTGCTTGTTTACGCCTCTTTTATTTCTCGTTGTGTTTTTATACATGCAGATTAGCTGTGATGTAATCAGATTTGCCCTGGGCAGGTTTTGGATGGGATCGGGTGAGCTGGTTTGCATCTTATTTTCTCCTGCACCATACTGACAACTGTGTATTTTCTCCCAACACTTTTGCCTTGTGTGTAGAAAAACCAGCACGAGCTGACTAAGATGAGGAAATGTTTGAGGCCAGAGGAGTTGGCGTCTCACATCAGCCAGATGGACACAAGACTGCAACACGAGGAGCTGGAGAAAAGCTACCAGGATGTGCTGGCAGAGTATCGCAGAGTCCTGGAGCGACTGGCTCAGGCGTGAACACACAGAGACTTCTGCTGGAAAGATCTGGAAAAGACTGGCCGAGACACACACACACACACACACCGATTTCTGTTGCATTGTATCCAGTGTTAATAAAGGTTTGAACCTGACACATATGCATCTGTTAATTGTGTGATAGACAGACAGTGGGCATTTATTCATGTAATGAGAGATGAGTGCATCGGTCTACTGTGAAGATGAACTCTGCAGATTTTTGAGTTGATATTGTTATTCCATCAGACATTTTCCTTAAAATGTAAAAATGTAGATTTCGAAGCACTTCCTATGAAAAACAAATAAAATGTTTTGTATATTGCTCAAATGTATCTCTTTGGTGATGTGTCTAAAATAAAAACATCTTCATTTTACTTATCAGCCTGTAACCCTGCACTGTTTGATGTTACGGTGTTTAAAACTTGCAGAATCCATGATGGCCTGGTTTCATAGACAGGTTTAGACCATAATTCAATTACGACATTTAAGTAATTTTTAAACAGTAGTTAACATTTGAAGTGGAACATAAAAGTTCATTAAAGTAGTCAAAAGACAAGAATGGATATTGTTTTTGATGAAAGGGTATAATCCACTTGAAATGTTGACTACTGTAAACATACCTAAGATCAGTCAGTGCAAGTTTCTTTCTCTTAACACACCTCAGATTTACATTTTGGTCTAGGACTAGGCTTAAGGGTATATGTTTGAATTACACAGATAAAACTTTGGGGCAAGTTTTTGGTAGCATTATATTTTAAGGTGTCCTTGATACAAGTTGTTACCCTTTATTTTAAAGTGTCCATAATACAGAGTAAATACCTAGTAAGTACTTGGTAGTAGAATTTGTCCTTACAAGTGCATTGATGTGAAGACAGTCACTGATCTCTGGGCTGACATCTGAAGATTAGCTGGTGATACACTGGATGAAATGCGTAGAAGAGTTTTAGCTGACATTACTGCACAATGATACAGAATACAAACCTCTGATCATTCACTCATTTCAAGTCAAATCAATTTGCAAGCAGAAATGTGCTGTAAAATTCACTCCCTCCCTTTTGCAGCTAATGCATCTTCTGATTGCATTTAGCATTGAGTGCTTCACTTATGACCGTAATGCTGAAGCCCTTCCTGTCGCCACACCGTCCACTCACACTAATTCCATGGATGAATTACCATCTCTTCCCTTTTAATCAACGCAGTAAAAAAAATTAAGGTCTGGAGGTTAATTTTCATTTGTCATCCTCTTCAAATGTGAGATGTTGAGAACAGAACTCTTGACCATGTCAGATATTAATTGTATCCTCTCATGTTCCTCTGGCTCCTGAGTTCATATCAAGGCCTCTCGTCTAAATCCAAATAGAGAGGAATAATTAATGTGGCTGGAGTATCTGGAGTGTTAAAGAGGATTTCCATTGTAGGATAGGAAAGATTTTGACAGTAGATAATGTGGTGGAACTCATAATGAAGCTGCTGCTTTTGAGAAAGATTTGGTTTGAAAAACTGCTAACCCTTGCATCTCAAGTTTTTGGAAGACATTTGTTTTTCACTCTTAAAATTAACATTACATACCGGCTTCTTTAGTTAAAGGAGTCTTTAACATACACGGACCCTTCCGATTCATTATACACCATATTCTTCAGAGAAACAAACATGCTGCTTTTAATCTTTAGAATTCTGTCATTGAACTTTCATTTTTGCAGTCCTTCTGCAGCATTAGTGCTGAAGTAGTGAGTTTATTTATCATATATTTAACGAAAGTTATTGTGTGCATTGCAATGTTCAAATAGGATTTCATAAACAAGAAGATTTTAAAATAGCGATTCTTTTATAGATTTGTGTGCCTTCACAAGTCACAAGACAATGGAAACAAGTTGCAAAACAATAGAAACAAGTCACAACAGAAACAAGTCAATAAAAAATTAACAACAGAAAACAAGTCGCAACATAACGGAAACAAGTCAATGAAATGAACACAACATAACAGAATCAAGTCGCAACTCAACGGAAACAAGTAGTAACGGAAACAAGTCAATTAAATTAACCCAACACAAGAGAAAACAAGTCGCAACGCAATGGAAACAAGTCACAACAGAAACAAGTCAATGAAATTAACACAACACAAAAGAAACAAGTCGCAACATAACGGAAACAAGTCGCAACACAATGAAACATAAGTTGCAACACAACGGAAACAAGTCAATGAAATTAACACAACACAACACAACACAACAGAAAACAAGTCGTAACACAAGAGAAACAAGTCTCAACAGAAAACAAGTCCTGAAATTAACAACAGAAAACAAGTCGCAACATAACAGAATCAAGTCGCAACTCAACGGAAACAAGTAGTAACGGAAACAAGTCAATGAAATTAACAAAAGAAAACAAGTCGCAACATAACGGAAACAAGTCAATGAAATTAACACAACACAACAGAATCAAGTCGCAACACAACAGAAAACCAGTCGTAACAGAAAACAAGTCAAATAAATTAACACAACACAAAAGAAACAAGTCGCAACATAACGGAAACAAGTCGCAACACAATGAAACATAAGTTGCTACACAACGGAAACAAGTCAATGAAATTAACACAACAGAAAACAAGTCGTAACACAAGAGAAACAAGTCTCAACAGAAAACAAGTCCAACACAACAGAAACAAATCAGAACACAACAGAAACAAGTCCAACACAAGAGAAACAAATCGCAACACAAGAGAAACAAGTCCAACACAAAGGAAACAAGTCGCAACACAAGAGAAACAAATCACAACACAAGAGAAACAAGTCCAACACAAGAGAAACAAGTCCAACACAAGAGAAACAAATCACAACACAAGAGAAACAAGTCGCAACACAAGAGAAACAAGTCCAACACAAGAGAAACAAATCACAACACAAGAAAAACAAGTCCAACACAATAGAAACAAATCGCAACACAAGAGAAACAAATCACAACACAAGAGAAACAAGTCCAACACAAGAGAAACAAATCACAACACAAGAAAAACTATAGGTTACTCCCGTAACCACTGTTCCCTGAGACATGGAACGAGTACTGCGTCTTGCTAGACGCTATGGGGAA
>JAUCNO010000943.1:3602133-3618764 GCA_032353835.1 Enteromius viviparus | reverse complement strand
TGACAGTAAACTCATTCCTTTGATAAGTAGCCATGGTATAAGCTGATAAATACCCAGGTATAGTATAGCCGTGCGTTTACACCGCTCTCGCCGCCCTGCAAAGCGGGGACTGCATTCTGACTGGTTGCTGCCGAAACGAGTCAAAGCACATTGCCATAAAGTTAACTTTTATTTCAACTCTCCTCGACGCTCTCGTCGTCTATGACGCGCTGTGCCGCCCCTCGCCGCCAGCTTACATTTAAAATGAATTAATTCCGGCCACAAGTTTGACGCTCTCGCTGTCGGTGTTCTCTCCACATTTGTCGTGCAGTGTTGCACTGACCGTTGTAGTTTATCCCATCCATTTACCTGGTCTCGGGTGACAGTCCGCCTCTGGTCTCGGAGTAGGACATTTTTGTCGTTTTCTTCTGTTCATTTGTTCTTCGTGTTTATCGCCACTGTTACGCAGCCCGCACTAGTCCTGGCTCGTGCCCTCAAATCAAAACACCGCCGTCTCCTTCCGCTTTGCGGTGACGTATGGGTAAGTGCATTGTCACAGTAATGCAAAAATCATTGCGAAAAAACGTGACATGAACTTTAAAATTAATTAATAGAGGCTTAAATGATTTTTTGGAATCGAGTTATTCGAGTTATTTGAGTTACTTATTTTGAGTTTACTCTTAAGTGCGCGTTCCTGTGCCTGTGACATCATTAATAGACAGAGAGGAAAGAGTGGGCGTCTTGGAGGCTGTATGGGACAGAGTCACTAGGTGCCTCCAGGAAGGCATCGTAGATTTGGCGGGCCATGGCGGATCTGGAGTCACTGGAGGCCATGCCTAAATCCCCTCCCCACCCACCTCTACTACGACTACGAACTCTCTTACCCCCCACAACATTTTCTTGGGGAGGTTAGCTGACCATAAGTGCCCTGGGTCTCGTGGGTGT
The DNA here is from genome assembly GCA_032353835.1 of Enteromius viviparus. Taxonomy (NCBI): domain Eukaryota; kingdom Metazoa; phylum Chordata; class Actinopteri; order Cypriniformes; family Cyprinidae; genus Enteromius; species Enteromius viviparus. The sequence continues at coordinate 3,617,840 of JAUCNO010000943.1, read as the reverse complement.
CCATAGGAAGGGCAACACCTTGGGAAGCCCTTTGGAAGTGCAGGCTCACAGGGGCGCTTGAGAAGCGCAAACTCTGGAGGGCACTCTTGCTGCGAATGCTCTGGGAGGTGCTTTTGCAGTGCAAATGCATGGATGGGATTCTGAATCGGCTTTCCTGGCTGTAAATCATGAAGTAGACTTAGGAACGGCTCTCCTGGCCGTGACTCAGGAACTGAAATCAGGAACAGCAGCCCTGGCCGTGATTCAGGAACTGAACCAGGAAACTGCAGACTCGAATCTGCAGGGAACTGGAACGGCATTCCTGGCCGTGACTCTGGAACAGTACTGGAAAACTGCGGACTGGAATCCACAGGGAACTGGAATGGCACTCCTGGTCGTGACTTTGGAACTGGATTCAGGATCGGCCCTCTTGGGCATAATCTAGGGATGAACTGGGAAACTGCAGGCTGGAATCCACGTGGATAAGGACTGGCATATCGGCCCACAAATCTGGTTTTCGGACCCGGACAACACGGAGTGGAATCTGCGGGGATCTGGATCCGCTTCTGGGAAGCTGGCCCCCGATACAGAGCAGATTCCTTAGGTAACTCAAGCCATGCTTTCACCAGCGGCCACATTGGCGGCATGGGCGTTGGATAGTGCCGCCAAAAAGCAAGACAAGAGCTGGGCATTGGTGGATTGTGGATGGCCCCTTGGCCATTGCCCGTGAGGAGTGGGGAGAGGAGTAAGCCCATGGAGGAGGTGGTGGAGAATTTCCTCAGGGCTAATCATCCTCCGTGTCGGTGTGTGGTTGATCGTTCTGTCAGGGCGTGACACCCCGACCTGAATGCACACCAGTGCAGCGATACATTAATTCTGAATCAGTGCTGCTGATTCTCTGAACCCATTTATTTGACCACTTGTTGGCAAATCACAATTGTACTAATAGCAGTTCTAAATAACTGAATGTAGTTATACATCAAGTAGAAAGAGAACAATTGAGAGCGAAAGAGAAACTAGAGAAGAGCTTTTTTAAATATTTAAATATTTAAATGTTGTAAGTCTAAGTTCTTTAATATCTTATTACAATATTAGTGTTTCAATATTAACAAATAATGTAATTACATTAAAATGAATAATGCTTTATAAATTAGACTGATTTGATATTATACTGTTTTAGAAGCCATTTTGCACCTTTTAGTCCTGAGTTTGAGTCTGTTCACCCTTCAAGTTTCAGTTTGCAGTTAACATATAGAAATGTTTAGAAAACAGCAGCAATGTTTAAATAAATAACTAAAAATCTCATATTCTGATTCATTAGCCACTTTAGGTAAATAACTACTATACTAACAAAGCACAGTAAAAGATACAACTGTTTTGTCGTTAAGAATAAGGAGTTTTTTACAGTTTGATTTAGATTTCCGAGGTAGATGGATGAGGATTATTTAAATTTTCCCTGTGTTTGTTTTACCTGCCTTTTTCTCTGTGACCTAGTTTTCCTCTCATGTTTGTCGTTATGTTCAACCATGTTCCCTGATTATCCTCCTTAGTCTCTTTAAACCCAGTGTTTTGTGTCCAGTGTTTGGAGTTGTCAATGCTAGTGGTTGTGTTTTTCCAGTTCCAGAGTTTCTGTATTAGTGTTACAAATAAATGTGGTTTCTATTTCTGCACCTGCATCCTTCACAGCAACCCAATGTGATAGAACACTGAACCAATAAGACAAGGCTGAACCGGGCTGAAGACAAGCTGTGGTGTCTGCGGCAGAGGGGTAGGACACTGGAGTGGCATGTGGAGGAATTACTCGAGTACTCAAGTGAGCTGGCATGACACTGCACTCAGTGTCTTCTTCAGATAGGTTTGGATGAGAACACAATCCATTGTGATTTCCCTACATGTTTCCCTTTGTCCAGTCGATTAATCTTGTTCTTCATGTAAATTGTTCTAATTTTGAGGTAGAAACAAGGAAATTTAAATAATCCTCATCCAGCCCCCTCTAAAACACAATGTGCCTCTCCAGCTCACTCCATCCAGGACCCTCCACATACCAAACCAATTGTTCCGACCACCTGTCACCCCCAAGGTACCCTTGAGCTCGAAGGTGAAGACAGAAAGTAAAGGGCATACTCCACATGCCAGTCAGGCCAGTCTGCACTTATCTTTTTAATTCCTTAGCCAAAAAAACACTCACTTAGCCACTTCACTCTCAAACCTGCCGGCTCCATTACTCAGACGCTCCCTCCAGTTTTCAGCCTATATACTCTCTCCAGAGTCTGCTCCAGATTGCTCTCCAGAGCTCAATGCGGAGCTCACTCATAGCACAGTGTTTAACTGGGAGCCAACTCTCCTTTGTCTCCTAAGTCTCCACTGGTTTTGTCAAGCCCTTCAGTGCCAGCTTCCCCAAAAACACACCCTAATTTCTCCCAAGAAATGACAAGCTACACAATATCACATGCATTACTGTAGGCAATTCATCTGTGATTATGAGCACAAATTTTTAAGCTTGACAGTGAACTATGGCTCTGTGTATTAAAAGCCGCTCCTTCTGAAAGCATGTAATAGAGATATATTACTAATCAGACCTGGCTTTACTGACGAGATGCACAGGACAATTGGATGCAATATCTCATGCAGCCCTATCCTACATAGATTTGGCATGCTGTAAACAGATTAGGATACGATGACACTGCACATGACAAAGAAACAAGTTATTTGAGGTCATTTATGTACAAACAATTTAAAAATGTTCGGTTTCAGTATTGATGGGGCTCATATTATTGTGCCAGATGACATCTAGATTCTCTGTATCTTAAATGACATTTTCACCTCAAGATGCTGCTATTAATATGCAGCATAATAGCAATAAATCTTTTGATGATGTTTGCTATAATTAAGTAAATCAGAAACACTTCGCAGGACTGGAATAATATTGTGTGACACTAATTTGCTTTGCAAAATTTACCAACTGAAAGGGAACTAGGAAGTCCTTCACTACAAGAATTCCCTACAGTATATTTCCTTTTAGAGCTATAGCCTACCCTTTTTAAAAGTTTGATCCTTACAATAATATCAGCTAATTGTGATCCGCGACACATATGATTAAGCTGCTTAAAGTAAAAATGCCCTTTGCATGTTTTAATTGGTAAAGAGGCTGTGAATGAATCCTAACTAAAATCGCTCGAGATTCAAGATTCTTCAGTGTACTTAAAGTGCAGCGAAATTACAGCAATCCGTTCAGTGCATTCACTCATAAACTAGTGCAGGCTAAACAAAGAAGAAAAACGTAATATAAAGAACTAGTTAGATATCGATAATTAGATATTGCACAGAAATATTGCAGGGTGAGCAGAAGGTACTGCCAGATGTTGACCTCAATAAAAAAGAGGTAAGTGCAACAGAGTACGCACACATAATGAATAATAATAATAGCTAGTATGAGAGCAACGCGAATACATGTACAATGATATATATCAAAAGCATACAACTGAACTTACCGTAAAATTGTATTTATGGCAGTCTGATTTTATATTCTGTAATTCTGACTTTACTTTCAATTGTGACGCTAAAAGGCGTTTTTACCCCCAGGACGCAGAAAGAGACCAGGTGTCAACAACATATAAACCCCGCCCATTAGTCTTCTTTCGTTTCAACCCATCATTAGGTGTGTTTAGAGCCACTGGCTTCACTGAGTCGGTGTGTCTGAATTACGAGCCCTTTGTGAAGTGAAAGCACAAACTGTACAGTAAAAAAAGAAAACCTACCTCAGAAAAGCTCCTGTAGACTCTATTGAATGGAGACCAACTTTATCAGCTGAATCACCTTTTAAAGCTTTTAGAGGTTGAAAAAAGGGGGTTCTTTTGTTATCCTGTACTTCAAACATCTGAACTCAAGAAGTAATTAGTATAATAAACAGTGTTAGCTACATTATTCGGATGCATCTGGACACGTTAGACTTGGAACCTACTGTATTTTGCCTGTTAACAACAAAAAATATATCTAGCTAAATTAATTATAATAATATAATTATTAATTATAAACTTACATTAGTTCCACTATTGCATGTTGTTGCCATATGGCAAAATACCAAAATGTACCTTAAAACATTTCCCCCCCATTGTTTTTTTTTACAGCACTTAAGAGTTAAGCCATTCTAAGAAAAGAAAAACAGTCAAATATTTTTTATAGGTCATAATGCGTGCAGTAGAGGTTTAAACGAGCCATTTTAGGGGGTTGTGGACAAGTCACATTTTATAAATGATATCTATTTGTTTTTGTGACTTTGGTCTTTGCAACTTCAAGGATCTTATCTATGTACTAACAGCATGTAACACAAAGAGAAAGGAAATCGCATCATATGAGCCCTTTAAATTACAAGTTAATTGAGACGCAGATGTTCTTAATGTCCTCCAAATGTCCACCAATGAACATTATGACCATTAGGAACATTGTGATTATGAACATTAAGTCCAAAAAGCAGACCAAAAGCGGATTGAAGAGGATGTTAGCGAAATGCCCTGCTTGCTGGGATTATGTCTACACAACAGACATGTTTTGTACAAGTGTACTTGGTCCATCATCCAACCATTCTTCTCCCATTCTAAACTTGGTGCAAAACAATCGTTACCCTAACATTGCCATTTGATAAGGGGGGAAAATATATCCACAAATGTTAAATGTTTAATGATTTTAAGCATAGCATACAAACATCATCCGTCAAATGATAAATCATTTTGTTAATATAAAATATGTCACATCTTGGTTTTGATATGTTCAACAGATACACAAAAAGTTATGTTTCACTTGTTTTTATGCCCCTAATAGCATACTGCTTAAAACAACAACAACATTTCAAATACAATCTGTTTAAAATGAACAAACTGATTAACCAGGAGTAACCAGGAGTAATATAAACACTATATGACTAGAATAATGCATATAACGTAACTGAACTTACAGTCTGTTAAATGTTATAATAGTGCAAATACTTTCAAATATCCTAAAAAAGGAGCAGCAAGGAGGGACGGTACACACATCTATGTGTTCTTAATGACAGCAGAGAGATAATGCAGCTGATAGTTCAAAATACCCTTTAAAGACTTCCATGAAAGCAGAAATTTCAGCACTGATATACTTAGTGTGAAACTGTTCTGAATAATTAGAGAATAACAAAGCGTTTGGAATGATGCTTCTCTTTCTTTGAGATGAAAAGAACTCAAACTCTCCGTTTATCCAGATTCTTCTGCTTTTCCGTTGCGTCTGCGTGTCTCAAGGCTGGACTCTTGGTCGGTTCTTGAGGTCATGGTAATGGCCATTTTTACGTCCCCTGAGCTGCTATTGCTCATCGTTTGTGTGATTCCTTCTTTTGGCCTCTTCCAAGAGGGCCGTGTAGCAATCCAGAGAACAAGACCACCAAATGCGATGATGAGCAGCCCGAGAACATTTACCAAAACAGCTTCCGGTGGAGAGTCTTTATAACCAGGGCTCTTCCTGTAAGACATAACAACATTAACATCTCCTCTACTAAGCGCAAATTTGCTTTGACTTTCAAAGCGCACATGCCAGGAACTGATTACTCTGCCACTATGGTTTGTGTTGTGTGTAGCTGTACTTACAGGCTAAATATGAGTTTCTCTGTGATGCCCATGAGAGCTGTGGCTATTCCACTGGTGAAGATGAACAGGCCACTGTAGATGTGTACAGGCATAAGAGCAGCTCGCACATACACTGGAGTTACAGGAATCAGATAGACCACAATGCCCATAACTATCTAATAAATAATGAGAAAGAACAGCACATCACACCTGAGGACTCAAACAATTGGAAACAATTTGTAAACAAAATAATTATTTTTAGCAAGGATGTGTTTAATAAAAAAAAATGACTGTGAAGATTTGTGTTGTTATATTAGATTTATATTTTAAATAAATGTTAACATTTAATTGATCAAAGAATCAATATTAGAAGTGGCAAAAATTGTAAAGCAGCAAAAAATGTTTCCAATATTAATCATAAATCAGCATATTAGAATGATTTCTGAAGAATCACTTGACGATAAAGACTGGAGTAATGAATTAATACAATTCAGCTTTGCTTCATATAAATAAATTACATTTTACAGTAAATTAAAACAGAAAAAAACATTATTTTAAATTGTAATAATATTTCACAGAATTTAATAAATACATTTTAAATATATTCAAATAGAAAACATCATTTAACATAACATTAATAATAATTAATAATATTTTAATAAATGAAAAAGAAAAAAAAGGGGAAAAATGCAGCCTTGGTGGGAATAAAAGAATTCTTTCTAAGATAATAGAAAATCTCAAAGACACTGTAACAAAAACAGCATATATTATTAACTTTTCCTAGTCAGAAAGAGAGTGGGTAACTGGGTAATTATTTTAATGTAAGTGAACTGAATGTGGCAAAAGTGTAGGATAACGGCTCTCTTTGGTTGAAGTGTCAGATGTAGTGTGTCTGTGAAATCTTACCTGTGCTGGGTAGAGTATGACGACAGCCAGGCCAATCCAGCTGTGCAGACTATACATATTAGGAATGCTCTTTGCATTGTGGAAATCAAACACAGCCACCACAGAAATGACAGCCAAGATGAAGGAGAGAACGTTCAGCCCTGCGTGGATGAGCTTCATCATCTGCTTGCTGCACCTCCAGGTCCATGGAAGCCTGTACACTACAATTGCTGAAGAAAAAAAAATAGCAATACAATCAAACTTTATTATTTATTAATAAATAAATAAAACTTGGGAGACCGATGATAACATGCGTTGATTAAAAACCAACGAGTGGTAAGAATTTTAAAATATACTAAAATCATAGGCTGCAATTATTGTTACGTCACTGCTGTCTATGTAGGCAGCGCAGCACGGTTTGACACACGGCCACCATTTCTTACTCAAACTCGGGAAAAAAGTTCCGCTTTCTTTTTTTTTTAAACATATAATAGGCTATATAACAAGTAGTAGAACAAAAATAGCATTCATTTCCGTAATATCGAAATCTAAAAGTTAAATTACGACTTTCTCACACCACATTCCCTGAGAAAAAAACAACATAACAGGAAAAAGCAGCCTAACTTCACTTTTACATAACTAAAATGATTTGTTTTTAGGAGATTAATTCTGTACATGACTAGCTGTTGTTTTGTTGGTAGCCATACGAGCCGTTTCTTAGTTTAAATCGTGATTAAAGACTAAGGAATGCGAAACCTCTGGTTGCGGGATGAAATGTAAACATTCAAACTCCTCACCGACTCCTTGAAGAAAGATAAACCCGATCACCATTAAGAGCGGGTGCCAGTTAAACTCAGCGGCTCCTCCGTCCCAGCCGAGCCCCTCTCTGTAGCCCAAAACCCAGGTCAAAGCCAAGGCGATCGACACAAAGCCCAACCCCAGCGCCAGAGTGAAGAGAAGGAGAAAGAGCTTGTAGTTCTCCATCCTCGCAGTCTGCACTAAACTCATCCGACTACAGCAGAGCAAAGACACGACACGCGTCGGATGGGGGCTGGTTCGTTTCTGCACTTTCTCGCCCAAACAAGAGGCGCCGTCTCAAACCCTAGTATGCAGCCTATCTGGGCAGCATTGATGGCGATAAAAATGCAGTTGTAGGATGATGCCTGTTATACACAAAAATGCAATCTAGGTAGGAGGCACGCTAGGTTTTGACCTTAGTAGACGATGGCCAGAAATACTGTCCAGGTTTTGAACTTTATTATACATTTATTATAAACTTTAATATAAGTTTTAACCTGATATGATTCCAACTAAAATGCTACTTTTACAATGACATTTATTCATTTAGCAGACACCTTTATCCAAAGTGACTTACAAATGAGGACAATGGAAGCAATCAAAAGCAACAAAAAAAGCAATGATATGCAAGTGCGAAATCTGTAAGCTTCAGTGTGTTTAACTTTGGACTTATGATGCCCATAATGCTGTCAAGGTAGGTAGCTCATTAGGTTTTGGGACAGAGACTTCTTTCACAATTTTGTAACTAACCACGTTGAACTTATGCAACATCACTAGTTTCACAATGATGACAAGAGCGTCTTTATTAGTAACGTTACAAGTAAATAAAAGAATATAACTACATAGAAAAGTGTCTCAAATTAAATTCTATCAACAAATAAATGTGTTTGTAAAGGGATGTTTTTTTTTTTAATCCAAAAAATAATACATAAAATAATAATTTTGCTTACAAGTTTTCAAAAAACAAAATCGAAAAATTAATTAAGTAATTATATGTAGTGCTGTCGTTTACTTAATATTGTGCATATTTATTTATTTATATATAAGAACAAACACATGCATGCATATATTTAAGAAAAATATGTTGTTTAAATGTTAAATATATTTATATACAATACAAATATATAAATGTATTTACATGTAAATATTTTCTAAATATATACTTTATGTGTAACTTTTACATTTGTGCACTAATTATGTTTCGGTTGTTTGTAAAAATGCACTATAGTTTATTGCTAATCATCCTATACAGGAATATGAAATGTGCTCATGGTTCATCTGAAGCTCGTCTCTTCATTTTATAAACATGGCAGCAGTAGGAGTTATTTTTCTCCTGGAAAGTGTGAATAATTGTGTCTCTATCAAAGTAAATGTCGTGACTGTAGGTCTGGAAAACAAAGCACAGTGGGTGTTGGGTTATTATGACAGATAGAGCGGACGATATCTAAAGCAGAGACATTAGTTTAAATGTCATACCACATCCCATGGTTCTTTTAGAGGAACTCTCTTCATTAAAACCCCCGTCTTATTGTCATGTAGCCGTAGATGGGCCTGTCCTTCATCTTCAGTGTGAGTGATTTCTACCACAGCCAACAGATCGAGCTCATCTTCATACTTCACCATTCTGAATGTCTAGATAAGAACGTCAGGTTAATACATCAAAACATAACAGACCTTCTCAGAGAGCCACCTCTGAGTTTGCCACATATAGTGACAGTTCAGGTACAAATTAACATCATTTTCTCACCATCATATGCCTATATTTTATGCGTTGGGTGATAATATAGCGGGACAGCTGAAATGTGCTATATAGCATACTTCACTTTATGTGAGTGCACTGTATGCATAAATATATTTTTTGTATAAAGCTGCCAGGAAATAGTTTAGATTTTTGCAACTATATAATCTATTAAATCTATATAAAGTATAGAAATGTATCAAAACCTTGTAGATTCTTGTTCTATGAAACACATGACATGTTAATACAGGGAAGTCATACTGTGATCAACAAATTTGGCACATCAAGACACATTTCACCAAGTTTGTCAGTTGGGTCTCATATGCCGCTTATTTTGATTATGCCAAAGTGAAAAAACAACACTACATGACACACACGACTTTGTGAAAAGTGCAGCAAGCACATGTGTTTTTTTGTGTCATATAAGTTTGGAACAACTTGAGGGTGAGTAAATAATGTTTTCATTTTTGAAACGATTCCATTGACTGAGAGAGAATTCCAAATATGCTCTGGTGCTTTAAAAAGGATCAGCAGTTCCTGATAGGAAGAGGGATCTCTCTGCACCAACAAAGAACTACTGAAGACCTGTGACTGGCAGTACCTCCTGCTCAGGGTCATCGTCTAACAACTGGAATCTCCTTTTCACTGCCCGACCAGAAGACGTCACGATCGTCTGAGAAGCCTGTGGGGAAGAAGTAACATACATCAGCTGGTATTGATATTTTAATCTCATTGCTACTACAGCTGTAATGAACCCATAGACAACATTTACTCTATTGTCACGAGCAGCGGTGATGGAGAAGTCTGTGACTATCTCATGCTTCCAGTCACATCCTGCTTCAGCCATGATTTTCAGAACACTGGAAAAGAGAATAGTGACAACAACATTTATAGAGGTGACATTATCTACAGGTACATGGTTTCTCAGGTACATAACTGAACAATTCTCTCAATGCACTTGTTTGTCCTTGTTCAAGGAAATTGCTTATAAGAAGATTCCTGTAATATGAAAATATTCAATGTGCAGCTTTGTCTCTTGCCATATGCAATAAGTGTTATGCTCACTTTATTGTGCTGGGCCCAGCATGCACAACTCGACCAGAGTCATCTGGGTGAAAAAAGATCCAGTCTGCTTCCAGAGAGTCACACTTCATGTCCTGGACGCCGTTCTTAGCCTGAGGTACAGATTACTGGATTAGACATACTTGCATATTCAACTTCATATGTGACCCTGGACCACAAAACCAGTCAAAAGTGCCCATTTGTTAGGATAGGAAATACAACTCATCTAGAATCTGAGGGTGCAAACGAATCAAAATACTGAGAAAATCACCTTTACATTTGTCTAAGTGAAATTCTTAGCAATGCATATTACTAAAGTTGATATATTTATAGTAGAAATTTTACAAAATGAACATGGTCTTCACTTTTTTTTTTTGGACCCATACACTGTTTTCTTGGCTTTTGCTACAAATACACCCTACTACTTAAGACTTCTTGTGATCCAGGGTCACATATAAATAGCTTGGTGATAATTTAATCATATTACTTTGATATCCAACTTTATATAAAGAGCTGGGTGATTATTTAATGTAATATCACATTTTGCAATGAAATAAAAAACGTGCAGTTGAAATTTGATATTTAATATGTATCTCTTTATGTGAGTGTACTGTATCTAAACATATAAAGTAGGATATAATATACACCCAGGTTTATACACAGAGCTGCGAGATAACAGTTTAGATAAGCATCATGCCAATCTTTATTCTCAAACCAGTTTACTGCAAGATAAGAGATAAACCTAATATTGTTTGTCTAGCCTTGCCTCAAGAGTTTATTGCAGCTTGGCTTTTTTACTGATTTTCTACAGGAATGAAAGTATTCACCAGAGCCCCGTCTGTGATAGAGCAGATATGATGGGTTCCTCTGTGTCTCTTGTGGTTAGGGGTGTAGATGTAGTGCCAGGGATGACCTCCAATCTGAACTCCATTCTCAAAGCATGACATCTCAAACAAAATGGGAGGACACTCTGCATAGAGAAGTATTGACAACTGACATCAAAACATGAACTTATATTCATAGTACACACAGAGGAAAATCATTGGATACTACTATCATTCTACTTCAGTCACTGAAATGCCCAAAAATAGTCATAAAAATCCAAAGAGAAAGTAACTTGACCTATAGTTATATAACACAGATAAAGTGATGTGTTTACAGGCTCAGCTTTGCACAGGATTTTTAAGATGTGTCATATAGTGTTTGTAATATAGTGTTAGGAGAATGAGTTTGAGGGCTCAGGTTATGGCTTTGGACTGTCAGAGTGAGAGATTGCTCTGCTCTCAACACAATGGAAATAAAATACATGAGGAACGGTCATCTGTACATTAAATGTCAAATAAATTATGGATATAAAAATAAATATTAATGTCGTTCAATACAGACTGATGATGATCAGATGAGATCTCTGTGTGGAGCACTGGCTGCTGTCAGACAATAATCTCACTGCATTGACTAAAATAATGTTTGGAAATGTAAACTGATATTTTTAACTGACACGCTACCGCAAAAGATAGAAATAACCCACTTAAACACCATTTTTTTGTAGGTGAAAATAATAGTGGTCTAAAACTTTTACACAGTACTGTATGTGTGTTAAAAACTATTCTCTGCTACTCTGTTTTAATGTACGCACCATCAGATGAGAGGCATGTTCAGAACGTTCTTGCCGTTTACTGTCAGGGATTTTTTTAGCGGAAGAACTGCATTTAGCGAACTTGCTTCAAAAAAGTAACATTTCAAAGCATATATCTTTAGTTTTAATATTTTGTATTGTGTGTTTTAGAAAAGCAATACAGTATTGCTTACTTAAATGTGATTTTAATGAAGAAAGAGATATGAGGTTTTTTATATTCTTCATGAACAGAAATCACCCATTTTAAGGGCTGATATTTTCAGCTTTAAAAATATTAAAGGTTACTTCCGTTTTACTGTTTTCTTTCTTTCTTTTTTAAAACTGTATATAACGAGACACCCACCATGAATGTGAATGTTGACTGGAATACCATATGGAGCTTCTCCCACAATTCCTTTCAGCTCACACTGCTGCCCCAAAGCTAACTCCTCTTTTCTAAACTGAAGTGAAAGGAACACATATGATGTGATACCAAACAAAACAGCCGGTTAATCAAATAATCATTAAAACAATCACGCTTGCATTACCTTATTAACAATGTACTCAAAACTGTAAAGTTTGACGTGTTTTGAGCTGTGTGACACAGCCAACACTCCCTGTGACAGCAGGACATCCACCACAGTCTTACCAAACACCTGAACACACCACAAGCCACTTAGACGAACTCATTCAACTGAAAACGTTCCAACACAAATGAGCATTTATTGAAACTAAACTGCAAGAAATACCTGTTTTGAACAAAATTACCATTGTAATGTAAGTTAGTGCTGTCAAGCGATTTATCGTGATTAACTGCATCTAAAATAAAATGTTACAAATGTTTACATAATAAATGGGTGTGTACTGTATACTCTTTGGATATATTTATTTTGATCGATTTATATATACACCTAAACACAAACTATTATTTTATTTTAGATGCAATGAATAGCCTGACAACACCATTAGAAGTGAAGCTTAGTTGAAATCAATTCAGAATAAATTGTAAAAATGTATAATCATAGATGTATTTGACTGCGGTAATGCAGATATTACTTTTTTATTTATTTCCAGCATTCCTACAAGCTCCAGTGGGAAGACTTGAAAAACCACCACATGCATGAGGATGCTATTATCAACACCAGCCTGAGAGAAAGAGAGAGAGAGTGACCCAACTGCACAGGGAACAAGTACAACACAGATATAAACCCCAGTAGAGTCTGACCTGTCGTTCCAGAGTCGTCTGTTTGCTCTGGATGGATTTGACATAAAATGTCTCCTGTGAGGTGTCCCAACCTAAAGATCTGTTAACAAACCCATATAAGTACAACAAAAACACATTTCAGCATCAAAAGTAGTTTCAGATTCAGCAATGAAATTACTGCTTTTTTAAAAATTTATTTTGTTACAACAGTAAAAACTAGACAGAATGAAGACAAGTAGATGATAGACGGGCGGACAGAAGATAGACAGAAGAGACAGACAGATAGATAGGTAACCTGAATTTGAAATGCGAGGAGATGTAGACCCGCTCTAGTGTCTTTCCAGTGTCAGCTGAGAGCCGATATAACCAGTTATGAGCTGTCAGAACCAGCAGACATGATTTTTGGTCTGAAATGTTTGGCAGAACTTTGTCCTGCAAAATAATAAGTTACATACAAAGTTAAAACGGTATATTTCTTTTGCATGTGCAAATGTGAATGATGTAGCAGCTGAACAAACTCACTAGAGGGCACTGGCATAATAAAGCATCTTCGATTTTCTCTGTTGTGGGAGCTTTGGGAAGCTCATACAGCGGTTCTGGCTCAGGCAAAAGGCTGTGATATTTAATAAATGTAAACAATATTAATAGATGTCATACGGTAGCTTCACGTAAAATTATTGTTACCGGTTTAAATAACGCGTGATTTGTTATCAGTATTTAATGTATTAACTAACATGATGTAACAATGAACAGTTTAATTTTACAGAATTTACTAACCTTTGTTAATGTTCAGCTCACAGCACATTAACAGATATTAAAATACACAGAATTTGATCTTAAAAATGCATGAGATAATACAAACATTGACCAGGATTAATAAATGCTGTAGAAGTATTTCATTTAGTTAGTTCATGTTAACTAATGTTAACAATTTCTACTTGATAGATATATAACAATAACAAGATCAGATGATATATTTTACCTGCTGTAACAACACCTGTAATTATCAAAGTATATCCGTCCACTTTCATAGGAAATGAGGGACTTGGAAGTCTTGCTCCAAACCTTTGTGAATTCTGCACCATCCTATAAAGTCATGAAGTCAATACAAATAATAGATGTAGAAAGAAACATGTTTTTTATTCAACATGAATCAACACGTTTATGCTACAATGGCCTAACATAAACATAAAATACGATAATCCTCTTATCATGAGAAATAAATATAAAAACAAAGAAAAAACTAAATATTTTTTAATAAACTATATCTTGAAATTTAGGGCATAACTACATGGAGCTGTTGCTCTGCATCATATTTGTTAACAGTTAAATGTATTAAAATAAACACAGTAATACTCACTTGGAGAATGATGTTTCTTAGGATCTTAAGGTTTATTCCCAGTAATCTGCCAGTGTCATTGGCGCAGGATCCAATGGATCTTGAATTTAGGATAACGCAGCTGTTTTTACTGGTGCGCGTGCACGCACGTGGAGACGGGAGCGCGCACATAGGAGACGACACTACTCACACCGGCTAACACAAAACTAAGCAGAATAATCTTCCGAAATGGCATCTATGTAAGTGCTGGGTGAAGTCAACCTTTTGTCTTTTTGTATTCAGACCCTGCATTTATTTTAGCGTCACTCAAATTCATATTACCGTTAGTGTTATACAATCCACAACAGTTTACATTAATTAATACGTTATACTGGGGAACATCTGCGTCTTAAGACTTAACGTTACATAAGTCAAATATAAGTAGATGCATTAATGCAGTATTGTAATTATAGTTTAACGTGTGTTTCACTTGTTTGCTACTAAGCTAACCGTTAACTGCTAACATTTGCATTGTTTACATAAATAATTATATTAAGCATTTCTTTTAAAATGACTTTAAAATGACAGATATTATTCGCATGAGAATCTTACAATTGTCTTCCTTTAGTAGTAATGTTTATGCTTGCTTTGAAATGATTTGCCGCGCACATGTGTTTACAAAAACTTCCGGGTGTGCGTCATCTGAGGGCGCGCGGCCGCTGTTGCCGGATGGGATATGTAGTTCAGTACTTCACAGTTAGCGTGATAATACATTGTAACAATTATTTTGTTTGACGTCCTCAGATGAGTGTGGAGAAATGAGAGGCCTCTTAAGGCTGACTGCTCGTGCTGTGAGGTCGTACAGTGGAGGAGGAAGACCACCCGCGCCATTGGGAGCTAGAATCCTCTCCAACCCTGATCACGTCTTCCAGCATAACACGTGGTACAGATTTGTTTTGTTTTTTTTAAAGCGTGGAATAAATTGTATGTACTCACAATTATATATTATATCGGGGCGAGGGGATGAAAAGTTGATTAGCAAGCAATCAATGTCAAAATTAAAATGTATTATTTAAAATTTCTCATACTATCACAGTTTATTCACTATATAGTTTAGAAAATGGTAAATAAATAAATATGACAATAACTTAAAATTCATCTTGATAATGTCATATAACTTTGACGATGTATGAAATGGATTACAGTCTAGCAAAAACTGTTAAGCTATATAAAACCAATTTACACTCAACAAAAATATAAAGCAACACCTTTGTTTCTGCTCCGATTTTTCCGAGATGGACTTAAAGATCTACAATTCATTCCAGATACACAATATTACCAAATTAGTCTATAATCCATCCCACCTCACAGGTGTGGCACATCAAGATGCTGATCTGACATCATTGCTGCGTCCGAAATCGCATACTGCTTCACTAGGTACTCCATTTAAAACCGAACGTACTACTCGACCGTTAAAACAGTAGGTACTATATAGTATGAATGTGAGTAGTATGAATGGA
>JAUCNO010000943.1:3547397-3575795 GCA_032353835.1 Enteromius viviparus | reverse complement strand
AAGTTCCAGAGCCCGCTTCAGTTCCAGTGCCCGGTCCAGTCCGAGCAGTTCCTGAGCCTGTTCCAGTTCCAGTGCCCGTTCCAGTCCGGGAAGTTCCTGAGGCTGTTCCAGTTACAGTGCCCGTTCCAGTCCGGGAAGTTCCTGAGGCTGTTCCAGTTACAGTGCCCGTTCCAGTCCCGGCAGTTCCAGAGCCTGTTCCAGTTCCAGTGCCCGTTCCAGTCCGGGAAGTTCTAATGTCCGCTCCAGTTCCAGTGCCCGTTCCAGTCCGGGAAGTTCCTGAGGCTGTTCCAGTTACAGTGCCCGTTCCAGTCCTGGCAGTTCCAGAGCCCGCTCCAGTCCGGGAAGTTCCAAAGCCCGCTTTAGTTCCAGTGCCTGTTCCAGTACGGGAAGTTCTAATGTCCACTCCAGTTCCAGAGCCCACTCCAGTCCGGGTGGTTCCAGAGCCTGTTCCAGTTTCAGTGCCTGTTCCAGTCCGGGCAGTTCCAGAACCAATAGCAGAGGACCTGCTGCCAGATTGGCCTGATCCTCCAGAGCCCGTAGCAGAGGACCTGCTGCAATGGCCCGATCCTCCATATTTGCTGACATTTGTCTTTAAATGATGTGTTTTTCAAATATGTTTCAAACTTGGCATACATTTGATTAAAGATTAAACAGCACAACAAACATCATCGTGAACATTAAAATTACTGATTGAATCTCCACACAGTTCAAAATCAATCTACACTGACCATAAAAAATTTAGCAAATTTCCAGCATCTGATGTTTCATTACCTCAAAGTGATGACTATAATAATTAGTATGGGATGATTGTCAAAGTCATACGGAAAACACTAGAGCAAACTGATCCACTTGTGACAGATATATACAGAATCAAAATGTCAGACATTTCAACCAAAATATAGACAATCATTAAAAACAAAACCTTTTTTTTTGCCATTGCTAAATCAAACTGACTGACAGCAGTATTAGAGGAAAACCATCATCAAATCAAAATAATAGTTAATAAGTGTATCTGCAAGTGTTTACATTTGAAATACTTATATAATGTGTGTGTTGGAATATGTGTGCAATATTTATTAATTCTTTGAAAATTTAACCTTGCCGATGCTAATAAGGCAAGCATGCTAATGAGTTGTTTTTTTTACCTGAAAGGAACTGAAAGAGAAAGACTGAAAGACATGGAGGGTGTTTGAGAGAATAAGATCTGTCTACATCTTCACTAAAGATCAGATTGTCTTGCGGGCCCTGAGGGGTCAACAACGGCAGATGAACCAAATGATATGCAA
This sequence comes from Enteromius viviparus, assembly GCA_032353835.1. Lineage (NCBI taxonomy): Eukaryota > Metazoa > Chordata > Actinopteri > Cypriniformes > Cyprinidae > Enteromius > Enteromius viviparus. Next base: position 3,574,509 of record JAUCNO010000943.1, on the reverse strand, counting down.
ATAAAATAAAAAAAGCGCCACAAATTGGCTTGTGTGCGTGGTGCGGCCCTTCTCCTCTCAGAGAGAGTTTTGTCCAGCATTTCTCATCTACAGCAACATCACGGCAAGACCAACAAACGGAGGTGTTGAATAAAAGATTTGGAGGAAAAGCAATACAAAAAAAAATTGTTAAAAGAACAAAGTTGAAAACAATTTGAAATGCGAGGCATTCATAACAGTCTTATCTTGCTCTCTTCATGTCTTTTTGTCTCTGTTTCTGTGAGGGGGGATCAAACGCAAAGAATCACTTTTCATGTGCTAATGTTATCTGCCTCCTTGAGGAGAATTCAAATTAATGATTGTATCATTATTGGTTTGATAAACTGTGTTTAATGAAAGAATTATATCAAGGATGGGAATCAAAAAATAAGAAAGACATTGTAGGGTATTCCTCAAACTTTCCATAACCATGAGAGGCTTTGAAATGCAGATATTGCCTGACGCTTTGAGATAAGGTTAACTCCATCTCTGAGAGTGCAGGGCTGTCATAAACATCACAAAGGGCCAGTTAAATATTTGGTTCGTAGGGCCCTAAAAAGCAGTTTTACACAATAATCACAATTTCCATTAAAATACTTTGAAACAAACATTCGTTAAATATATAGTTGATGTTTTCTCTGACTTTCAGCAGCATTTCAGTGTTTATAATAATACACCTTTATATATATATATATATAATAAAAAAGAAGGTATTTGTGACTTTTTATTAATCTCTTTCTTATCTGACTTTTTTCGCCGCAAATTTAGCAAGTTCGTGTCTCACAATTTCACAGTTATCTATTTTATTATGTTAGACTGCTGTCAAATGATTAATTGCATCCAAAATAAATATTTTTGCTTACAAAATATGTGTGTGTGTACTGTTATGTACATATTATGTGTGTAACATGCATGCATATATATATGCTGTACATGTGTTTCTTTAGATATACATAATAACACAGATATATATCATTTAAACAAAAACTTTTATTTTGGATCTGATTAAATATGATATGACAAAAATTAGTTTGCTATCTTTTCTTAAGTATGTTGTAAGTGTGTAAGTATGTTTTAATTGTGTAGAAAGTCAACAGAAAGTCAGAGTTTCTGCAGAAAAACGGCTGTTGTGTCCTGAATGACTATAACAACACCACAGGACATCAACGTCTCCAAACTCAGTGAGCTCTGTCATTAAATTCTTCATTCATTCATGCCATGTGACATCTGCACTGTCTGTGAGGATATGTATTAGGGCGAAACGTGTCTAATCTGACAGTCTGCCACAGCAAACAAGACTACAATCACAGAAAGAGGTGGAAAGGGACAAACAAAGCAGCCTGTGAGTGATGTGTTCATATTGTCTGGATTGTTATGCTTTACTAGAAGTTACATGTTTCTCTGAAGAACAGAGAGATGCTGCCACTGCCAGTCCTATGTCAAGGATCGACAAAAAATACAGATGGCTGAGTGTCTTAAATCTGACTGGATCAGCTATGTAGGAAGCCAGTTTAATTAAGCAATAATTATTTCTTTATTGTTATTGTGGCGATGACTAGAATGCTAGACTGACCAGTCAAGCATTATGGAAAGGCACTGTTCATTTTATACACACAGGTCTACCTGGGACCACACATATGGTGTATTACTCTATTAATTCTATATTAGTTCTTCATACCAACTTGGTACAAGAATGCATTTGTGCAAATGTTACTAATTTTATGAAACACAGGCGGCTGTTATCCTATTGCTTTTGCTCCTTCTATTCAACCACACTTTATGCCAATACACACCCCTTAAAGACACTATTAATATTTTGATAAATTAGATTTCCTGCTGGCATATTTTCTATTTAACAGGATGTTGGTGCTGGACAAAACAATGGTTGGGTCTGTGTTCTATATTATGATATAATAATTAAATACTAAAGTTTTGACATCTATTTGAGTAGCATAACCTTTTGATAAAGAAGTGTGTTTAGTACTGAATGCGTATCACTTGTAATTCGAATAAAAAAAATCAACACTTCCATGACTATGTTTCTTTTACTTAAATCACTTTTTAAAAGCGAACTTTGTAATAACATCAAATGAAAAACATTTAATGTGCATTAAAAATAGTTACTGTATAGTTTAAATAAGCTGATTATAATTTCAACTGTATAATGTTATTTGATATGACTGATTGCTGTAGTAAATAATTTCATCGTGTCATCTTAAACCATAAAATCACTTTAGAGAAACTTCATGGCTTTATTGTTACTGATTTTAAAGGATAGTTCAATTAAAATTTAACCTGTTTTGGTAACCAAACAGCTTTGTCGATTACTGACCACTGTACGGACAAACAAACTAATTTATTAATCCACATTTATTAAAATATCTTGTATATTTTTCAGAGAACTAAGTAAGCTAAACAGGTTTGTTGACTAAACGATGACAGGACTTTTATTTTTGGATGAACTGGGCGGTCAGTCTGTAACAGTGCTGGTAGTGTGTGTTTAACTGTGTACAGACGCAGTGGTCTCTCACCGGCTGTCAGCAGCACGCCTCAGAGTGGTGGGCAGAGCTCAGCTCATCTGGATGAGATAATGGGAGGGGCAGTGGGCGGGGCGGTCTTTGGGTTGGGGGAGGAGCCAGATAAAACCTCCTCCTCAGGGATGGACTCTATAGTAGACAGTAACTGATAATATTCATCCTCTACATCCAGAAGCTTGATTTGCCTGAGAAGTGAGAGAGAAAAAGAAGAGGGTCACTTAAGGCAAACAGAATAAAAACATAGGTTTGATAACCTACAAATATGCATTATTATTATTTTTTAAATTATACATTAAAACTTATTTGACATTACAAACCGAGATTAACCAATAATTAATCTAATAACATCAGGAAGAGGGCCTATTGTAGGTGCTGTGTCTCATAATTTCTATTTTTTAAACATTGCGCGTTTTTTATCCAGATTTTTTGATAGTGTTGATAGTGTTGATTGTGTTGATTGTGTTGTTTTAGGAAGCAATTTTAGGTATAATGGTATAACTCCGTGTTTTGGAAATCTTTTTAGTGTGAGGTTGATGCACTGACAGCAAGAAGAATAATGGGTAACACTTGTTAACTTTTAACCACGACTTTTCTTAACAAAATCTTAATTTGCAGCTTATTAATAGTTAGTGAGGTAGTTGTTAAGTTTAGGTATTGAGTAGGGATGTAGAATAAGGTCATGTACAATTAGGCATTAATATGTGATTAATTAGCACTAATAAATGGCTAAAATTCTAGTAATACCCATGCTAATAGCACTACTGAATAACGCAAAGGAAAGGGCACCATAATCTTCAGTTTTTATATGAGCACTGCATACTTTGTCAGATGCAGAAAATTCAGTGATACACCTCATTATTTGTACTCCATGTTATAAATGAAACAATTATAAGAATTAACCTCTGCTTATATCACTACAGATATCAGATACAGTACTTTAACTTATTAATAATTATATTATTTTCATGAATGTCCCCTTAAGCCAAATAAAGTATACTTTGAGTTTTGTCTTCAGTATTCCAATGAAACTGTCTTATGGTGTGGCAAATTAATTAATGCAATGAATTAAATACAAATATTTAAACATAGTCTCTCCACTATAATGAGCTCATAAAAACTGCATGCATAATAATGAAATAAAAATTAGCAAAATACTGTTAAAAATAGTTGAAAAATCACAGAAATGTCCCTAATTACATTCTAAATTAATCTGGCTGCACGCCTCTTCTAGTTTCTATTACGAGATAATGACCTTTCCACCGTTACTTCAGCCTCACATATATTCTTTGAGCTCAAAACATTCAGACTTTCCTCTGTGGCTGGAAAATCATCATCACTCTCAAATACTGCCATTGAGTCCCCACAGCATCTTCTCTATCATCTCTACTTTTTTTCCACAATGCAATTGACTTTTAATGTCACTTTTGTGTTTCTCACGTCAGTCAGTTGCATTTGCTTCAGAAACACCTATGTGGCGAAGCAACCTCAGTGCTGCAAATTACAGGCACTCAACTAATAAAATAGCCTTGTCATTTTTACGCTGTTAAAAACCAAAGCAAATAAGAGGTTCAAACGTCAAACCAAACAGGCCTGAAAGCTGCCTTACTTTTCACAGGGGTTAAAAATAATAAATAAATAAAAGAAAAAGCAAGAAACGGTTAATCCTTTCATAAAGAGCGCTGATATACAGCCTGCTCGAGGTATTAGAGGAACCAGGCTTAACTTCACAGACTGTGAGGTCACATATCTTACAATTAATACATGCATTCTTATATCATGTCTTCTCCCCTCCCAAAAATAATAGGGAAAAAAAGGCGCTTCTTAAATAGCTGGTATTTTCAGCTGCGCATTTGCATGAGAAGCAAACAGAGCCGTGGTCTTCTCGGCTCCCCTCCTGAGCTGGTGGGGTGTTTAGATACCAAGAAGGAAAGCTGTTATTTACCCCAGTTTTCTGGGTTTCCTCTTGCTCCCCTGATAATCCAGACTTCTCTGCAGAGAGGACACAGAACCAGCACACGCAAACACACACACACACACACACACACATGCACAGAGTTAGAAAAGCTTCAGAAAAGACAAGTGCGAAGCAAAGAACATGCGCGAGAGAATCATTAATTTTTAATTCAAAGTGATTTTGTGTTGAATGTGTGCAGATGCTGATAATATCAGAAGTCACAGCATAATTTTTCTTGATCAAAGCGCGCGGGGCTGAGGCTGATGAGGCAGGCATCTTGCTCGGCTTTGATAAACCACATCAATTATTCACCGTGAAGGGAGACATCCTCACATGAAAGCAACAGATAAAGCGCCAAAGCACATGGTGGAGACAACAGAACGGCGGAGCGGCGTGGGGGTGGGGGCTCGGGGGTCTGGCACAGGTAGCTTTAATTGTATTATCATCTGGAAACAAAGTTAGACAAAGGCTTCCATGAAAGGCTTTGAACTCACGTTGAGATGGTTGTAATAAAGACTGTCTTCCGGGCTGTTCAGGAGCTTGGGCTGCTGTCCTCTTCGCCGAGGGGAACGGTGATGTAGCTTTACCATTGGACCTGCGGGACACACACACACACACATGCGCGGGACGGATCAGTGACACGTCTCCCATTGTGTTGCCCTGCAGGAATTGTATAAGCAGAGCAGCACAAATAAAGCTGACAGCTGCAACATAAATACATCACGCTGAACAATAGTGCACTGCAAGATTTTTACATTTTTAGAAGAAAATCTGAGTGCGGTTTGCCCTTGAAAAAAGTTGTTATGCGGAGTGCTCTGAGTGGTAATTAGATGGTTTCTTATTGGAATAGAGCATACGTTTCTGGGATTTTTCACCCATGTTATTGTCCCCCATGCAGGCTAAAAAACAATTGCACTTTATTTTACGCTATGTGCACTTACAGTGTACCTACATAAGAAAGTATTGGGTAATGTAAGGTAATTACATGGATTAAGGTTAGGTTAGGGTTTAGTAACTTAGTTCTTACCCAGTTATTCTAATTACTATTACATATACAAGAAAGCTGTAAAGCAAAAAACAGTAATGGCACACCCCTCCGTAACAAGCTACCTGATTTAAGGCGTGAGTCATGTCTTCTTCATTTTGAAGACATCACAACATTGCTTTACGTGTACTTAGGAATAAAAGTAACAGTTAACAGATCGAGGACCTGCAGGGCAAAACATCCACAGAACTTCAGCAAAAGCCTGTCAATCTGTTTCACAGCCATGAATATTTAGATCAGCTCTCAAAACAATAAAACAAAGGTATGGGAATCAAATTTACGCTTTGGTGATTTGCGGGCTATATTAAGCACCTGCAATATTTTAATCATTAAACAGCACGGCAAAACATTGTAGAAACACTTAAAGTGCCGCAATATATTTAAAACATTAATATTTAAATATCTAATTCAGTAAATCACTGTATTAACAACGCTTAGTTAACATAAGAAAGCAGATGAGGCTGGAACATGAACACAATCCACTAAATGGTTCACTGTTTTCCTTTGGAAACCGTGCAGTTTGCAATTTGTGCCTGTGCAAGGCAACTAAAATTGTTAACTAATGTTAACTTATTGTAAAGTTTTACTGGAATAACAGTTATTACAAGAAACCAATCCTAAACCAAACTCTAAGCGTAGTCGTGCTGTAATGAATATAGATATATATAATTACACTGTAATAACAACAAACAACACTTAAAATAAACTATAACCCAATGATTTTGAGTAAAAACACTATACACCATTCAGAAACGTTCTCCGTCCATTTGATCAAACAAGGTCACACTGTAGATTAGATGGTCTTAACTACTAGGTGGTGGGTGGGTTAAGGTGTAAGGGATGGGTCAAGTGAGTAATTAAAAAAATAATTACACAAATTAATGTGGTTTACTAAAGTAAAAACATAACATTTTAAATGTTTTCTATGGAATATATTTTGAAATGAAATTTCTTGCTGTGATCAAAGCTGAATTTCAGCATCATTACTCCAGTTTTCAGTGTCACGAAAATAATTATCAATATGCTCCTTTTTTTTTTTTAACGGTGAAATGATTTTCGAATAATTCCTGCCATCACATATACAAGTAGTTTAAATATGCAGTGTGTACTTTTCACAATCATACACGAGTCCCGACCATCTGATCCACCAAAAATCTGTCGGTTCACAATTACCATAGATCAAACAGCATGTCAGGAAGAGGAGAAAGAGAGGCTTGCTTCCTCATGTTCACTCTTAACCTTTCAGATCTACAAACACGACAAAATGAGCAGAAATCCAGGACACCTTTCTACGCCGCCATGTATATTTAATATCTGGGCCTGTTTCATCTTGCCTTCATTTCAGACAAAATCAGAGCTTCTCCGCTCATCATCTTTCCAGATCCTCCATAAATCTTCTGTAAAACAGAGTTCAGTGATGTAGTCGTTCTGCAGAACGCTCCGGAACAGAATGGCATGATGGCTTTGAACAGAGCGCAGAACATCTCTATCCTTCTCACACTTCAAAGTGTTGAGGTTCAGTCTTTCTCTGGCTGGGTGTAAATCTACTTTGCATAGATTTGACTCTCTGCTGCTTCAAAAGCATTTAAAGAGCGAATGAAGTGCTCTACCGCTGTACATTGATGCACTTGTAATGACTGCACAGTTCTGGTGCACAAGTTCTCCAAATGGGTCAAGAGCCCTCAGTGTCACACGCTGCGACCGCTTTCAACTTTAAAAATTCAATTTTTCTTTGCGCAAAAGTTGACTTTTCCCATCTTCCATGCTTCAGGACCTACAAGCTTCCTGCACAGCAGAACCGCTCTGCAAGTCATTTCATGATTGTAAATCAAAACTGGTTTGGACAGAAACCCTATATTTACCCAATGAGCAGAGATCAAGCAGTGAGCATAACTGTTTCAGACAAAAATAAGAGATGAAAAATCGGAAAAGCACATTTATGAACAAATTTGTTCTGACAGCAAACCAGTAATTTCCTTCAGATACTAAGCATACAGAAGAATATTCCCTCCCAATACTGGGAAAATCAATCAATGGAGAAAATATATATTTAAAATATTAATGTACATATAATTTAGACTGAATATTTTTTTCAATATTTTACATGAATAAAAATTAAAGTAATCATTAATTATAATTTAATAAATTGATTTTTGTTGCCCATTCTCCTTCAACTGCCTATTTTTCACCATCCAATCAATTAAATCACACTTTTGTAGAAAATCCTCTTATTTCACATTTCATTTAGTTGCTTAATAAGACCTGAAATGCTAGAAAGTGCAACTTAACTTGCAAGTTTAAGTCAAGTGAATGGTGTTTAAAACACTGAAAGAGAGAGAGAGAGTGAGAGATCAACACCGTACACTTCTAACACTTAACACTTCTAGTTTAAGTAGTCTGACCTTGACCCATTAGTGATATGTAAGTTCCACTTCCACACACACACACATACACACACATGTGGGTTAGTAGCTGATCCTCCCCCTATGTCTGAGAAATCAGCAGCTTTTGATCCCAAGCTCTCCCTCAGGGCTGCTGTTCTTTCTCTGATAGAACAGCAGCACACGGGCAGCCAAAAGCCATCTAAACGCCACTCTTCATCCCACCTAGGGCCTGTGTACCACACCGCTGGAACAGAGAATCCCACCCTACACAAAACCAGCGGCTTAGCCCTCTACAGAGAAGAACCCACTTCATAAATGCACAACAAAATGTAAGCCTTTTTTCTATGAAAACAAAAATCTTTATAGAAACGGACAAATAAATAAAATATGGTATGAATTTTTTAAAACAGTCATCTATCATTTCCTCTGAATTTAAGGCATTACTCATGGGTTTAGGTATGGTCAAGACTGTATTTTTGCACAGAAAGTTGTTGACCTTGGGACACATAGTACTTTGCAAAATCAAGACGTGCATATCTCTACACCTAAACCTAACCTTATCCATGAGTAATGCATACAATTAAATTTAATGATAGATGACTGACACTGATGTTTAAGCACCAAACACTGATTGTAAGCCTAAACAAAAACTGTAAACTGTTTCTTGAAATCTGATTGGTTAATCACAATGTTGTCCCAGGGTGAACAAACATGTTGACCCAGGTACATGTTGCACTTTGAAAAATCAGGTTAGCGAAGAATCTACACAAAATATAAATGTTTCCATCTGTTTGAATGTAAAAGGTAAATCTAACCACTGAGAAATGCCAGTTTTAGGGTATCGATCTTGTCACAAGAAATTGTGGTAAATTGATATATGACTTAATAAACAAAATGCTATTGTGCAGTGTATTAGCTGGTCAGTCATGTGTTTATCACAGAGGACAAGAAAAAATAAAAAGCCAGAAAATCGTGAGCAGAGCTGGACAAGCGAGCAAACTCTAGACTTTAAACAAGGTTCCATAATGAAAGCTAAACATTTTTACTTTGCACACTGAATATATATATTTCCCTGTCTGGAGTATTGAATATTTAACGGCACTGGGTGGCAAGAAGCACTGACAGGGTCACACAAATCCATAAACATTATAACCAACCATTGTATGTTTCTCATTGCGTATGTTTGTGTTGGGAAGGTCAGCAATCTCTGAAGGTATTCACAAATATAATCCTTTATTCAAGACTTATTGATTTGTCTTATAGACTGTTGGGTGGAAGAAAAGAAGAAAAAAGCAATAAAATAAAGCACTGAGGGGTTTAGTTTTGTTGTACCATTTGCCTTGCATATCGTAAATGTTTATATTTGATAGATAAAAAGGCTGAAAAGTCTTCTCAGAGACTAATTTGACGAGACTCAGGCCGGCTCTTAAAAAGCACCTCTAAATCCCTTGAAAATCAGAATGTGCTTCAGAAACTACATAAAAGAGATGCTAAAAGGGTTTTTAGCCGTATAAACGCGGGAGGCGTATTGATTCCCGTCGCTCACGTGCGTGATCACCTGACACGTCTCGGGCTGGGCCGAGCCGTCGGGGTTTGTTTGTACAGATGGAGGAGAGGGGGGGGGGATTGTAAGGCAAAATCATCAGCAGCACTCTTTGATGTCTAAATGAAGCATGTGCAGACCAGACCATGCAGACGCACACACGCTGCCGAACAGAGATGCTGAGAAACAACACACACACATGCTAAGAAAAACGCTAGCACAACGCTAACTCACACACCTACATACATGCACACAAAAACTCAAAGAGAAACCCCAGATACACATTATGCTGTCCTGTAAAAGTACATATGGACTGCATTCTTGAACCCTCCCAAACTAAGCTACTGAAAACTAAAGCGGAACGATTTCCAGGCCAATCTGGAACTGTTCTGACATCAGACTCTCAGTAACATCTGATGATTGGAATTGAAACAGGCTTGTTAAAACCTAATCCCAATTTGCTTGAAGTTGCACACAGCAGGGAATCTGCAGAGCACACACACACACACACACACACACACACTAAACTTAACTAAACTTGAATACACTTTGCATATATTATTATTATTTTTTGATTAAGCATTAGTTTGTCAACTAAGTACATCTTTCCTCAAATTGACATTACAGTAAAACATATAATCTTATTCCTATTACTGTTGAAAAAATATCACTCTGATACTGTGATTGTCTTCATTACATTCCTCATTATCCATTGATGAATTGAAAAAATAAATAAAAATATTAAATTAACTAATTTGGCCGATCTTCACATGTAAAGGTACCTATCTGTGATGTCTGTGGTCATGGGAAATCTGACATGATAAGACAAGTCTTTAACTCACAACAGTCGCACCTCAGGAGGATGAAGGGAAACCCACCCAACTCATCACCAAGACTTAAACCGTAATGCCACTGATGCTAATATTCTCATAGATGGGACAGTATAAGTATCATTTTAAAGACTCAGTCTGTTACTGTCCCGTGTGAACGTACATCCTGTTAAACTCTGTTAAAGTTACTCTGTTCCTCACTGACATTAAGAGGATTGCAAAAGTTGGCAGCAAGTTAACTAGCCTTTCCCACGATACAGCGCTCACTCAGCCAAATCTCATCTACTAAAAACAGGTGGAGAAAAGAACAGCAATGTTTTGCCAGAGCTGGAAAACATTGAAGTATAGTCAAGCTGCTCTTTAAAGAAAGTATCAAGCTCTTATCAAACAAGTTGGATTACACTACAGAACATTAATTATTTCTATACACTACAAATTTGCTCTCAATACATTTTATTTGCTGCCTTTTAATAGTTAGTAATGTAGTTGTTAAGTTGAGGTGTTGGGTAAGATCATGGATGTAGAATAAGGTTATTAAGAATAAGGCATTCATATGTGATTAATTACTAATAAATGGGTGATAACATTCATGCTAATAAGCAGCTAGTTAAGAGACCACAAAGTTACCAACTAGTAGCCGAATTTTAATATATTTAGCAGCGATGCATTCAAAAAGAGAAGCAAGTCTCAGATCATTTATAGACAAGTTCATTGAGAGTGTGGACAATTTAGTGAAACCGTCTCTGAGCATTTTCTATTTATAATACTTTATTTACAGCCTCTACACTGATTAAAACTCACTTAAACAACACATTTCAGGGCAATCATTATCAGACTTCAAATCCCTGCTGCTAGCAATGTTCCTATTACTGTGCAGAATCCACAGGTTTGTTTGTGAGATTAAAGGACAGTGTTTTCCTAAAGTCTGTTGCTTTATTCATTTTGGTGTGCTACTCAATCCTCTCAGAACACTGCAGTCTGACAGATGGCTGCTTTAACAGATAGCTGCAAATACAAAGACTTAAACTGTTGGATCCCACAAACTAGATGTTAGACAGCCACAATATTTCTGATCTAACAGCACTGGATTTTTGAAAGTGTTTTGGAGATACAGGTTTTGTACCATTTAGTCATTGGTCATGGTTTGTTTATGGTGTAAATTGGACCTAAAAAATAAAGTCTCACTGGACACTGGAACTCTATTATGTGTTTTACTTGTTAGATATCTGTTTGTTTGCTTATTGAAGGGCTGCACTGATTATATAACCTTTAGAAATTTGATCAAGGGCACTGACAAATTACATCCCAAGACTAGAAATCATACATATAACCCACCAACTGGTTTATTATAAGCCTCTCTAGTTTTACCTGGTTAGTGGTTTACTAGTATTTTCCAGTTTTGAGTGATGTTGTATGAATAAGCCAGAGAGAGAGAGCCAGATATTGTCTGGATGGGCTCCAGATGGTAGGTGTGACAGATATGATGACTATGGTGGTGACAATAAAAGACCCAAAAAATAAATCCCAGATCTGTGTTCATCTTGCATGACATGACATGTTCCCTGCGGCCGACACAGTCAGCAGAGCAGCCAATTAGACACAGTCAATGACTTTAGCTTCGCACAGGCAGCCTGAATCTATCAAATAATCCGAACAACGTCACAAGACGTTCAAAGATTGCTCTGCACTCTCACTGTAAGCGAAAATAGCTCACAGATGTATTTGGACACTTAATTTTCAGTTAAACATGCCTGGATGTTTTTGCATTAGCTTTCAAATGAAAGCAAGTTTTTCACTTCACTAACTTCACTTTTCTCATGTTTGCTCAGTGTCTTTGAATTGGTTGGTGTTTTGGTGATTTTTGGACTCATTTCTCTTTTCACATTATGATTTAAATATATCAAAGCCTGAGATGTATTACATTCCTATTCAACAGTGGACTTTCATTAATTATATCACGCTTCATTAGGATAAATAAAACAGAGGTAGCGCTATTTTAGTCCGGTCCCACGTTAATATTGCACTATTTACTAACCAAGCAAAACAGTTAGTAGGAACTTAGTACTTATGTAATTAAAGTGACTACAGTAGTAATAAGTAGGTACTTATAACTTTACTTAACACTAAGCAGTTAATGTTATATTCCTTCTTTCTTTCTTTCTTTCTTTCTTTTAATGTAACTGTATCTTTTTGCTTCTTCCTGATGATATTTGCTTTAATTCTGGGCTTTGACATTGCAATGCTGCTTCTTTATTAATTGTTTGTTTGCTATATGGTTGTTTTCTATTTCATGTAAAGGTTACCTTGCAACACATTCTTACTTCCAAGTCGTCGCATTTTGACGCTTCGTGAAGACCCCTTTGCGTCGCATTTTGACGATCAGGGTACCCCTTTTTTGCCATTTTCTTGTGACGCAAAGGGTCATCACCGCTTCTATTCCTCACTTAAATCGATCATTTTGCATCACGGTTGTTGTATCTGCCTGCTATATGGTGTGTTTTATTGACAGATGGTAGGTTTAGGGGCAGGGTTTGGGTTACGTGCTCATAAATGTGTAAATAATATAATTACTAACTATTTTGACAGTTAATTTGGAAAAATCATGCAATAATGCAAATAATTGTTTTACCCAATATATCGTATAATTATGCCGATAAAATTATAAAAATTATCGGCGTATTGATGCTAAGGGTCTTATAAGTAAAACAACAGTGGACCCTTCGCGTCGAAAAGTGACGTCAAAATGCAACGCAAAGGGGTCTTCACGAAGCGTTAAAATGTGACGACTTGGGAGTGAGAATGCTTTGTACCTTGGGGTCTTAAAAATGCTATATAAAGAAAAATTGTTAACACTTTATTTTAAGGTGGCCTTTTTACATCTAGCATGTACTTACTATTATAATTGCAATAAATTAGTATAATAGCAATTATTTACATGCAAGTAACCCTAAGTCAAACCCCAATCTAAACCCTAATATTAAAGTAAATAAATGAAGGTTGCCTAAGTAGTATTACTAAGTACTTAAATGTATAATTATACCGTAGCAAGAACATGTTAAAATAAAGCAACCCAGGCTCCTTGGAAATACATGCCTCTGAATACATTTCTGCAGCACTGTTATTATGTACCTTACTGCGCGTTTCGTGGCAGCTTGTAGTGTTGTCACTAAAAGTCAATGCTCTATCGTTTTGGTAATATCCTCTGCACCAAACCCAACCCTAAACCTACCTGATATTTTCAACAAATTCAAAAAGACAAAAAACACCTTTGTTGATGCAGCCTTGCTATTTTAACTTCCTTATGTGGATTTGAGCCGTTTTGTTGCACCATCAATTCACAAGGTTCGAGCACAACGCTGTATCGCATGAGCTACCGAGCAAGTGTATTGAGTAAGAAAACCCATGCATACGAAGCTGATATGTGACACTACCTAATTTGAAGGTTCATATTTTGGTTTTAGAAGTTCCCAACAACAGGTTTACATAGAAGGTCAAAAACATTTGTCTTATAATAAGCTATGCATGTATTTTTACCTTACGTACTCAATGACTTCAAAACGATTTGCTCAATGATTAATTTTTTCAAACCCCTCCTCTGTGTGACGCTAATCTGCTGTGATTGGTCCGATTTGTGTCATTTTCATTTTGTTTGTGAGCACAGGGAATTATCAGGGAAGCTATTTTAATGCTCCAAAAGCTGTAACTGGTGGTGAAGAATAAATTTGCATTTTTTTATTCAGAACGATGCAAAAAGACCAACAAGTGGGAGGGTAATATACTAATGTTTCATGTTGACGTCAACAATTAATAGGATAATAAATAACAACAAGGTAAAACCAATGGGGCTCATGCAGCTTTTCAATGTGAAAGAATCTAATATATGACAATAAACATTATGTAAAGCACTATCATAAAATCTTATTATGCTGATATGATGGCATGGTTTCTTGTATATCGTAGTTCCCTATGTAACAGTTTGAGAACAAATCAAAGAGATTTGGCTTTAGCGAAAAACCAAGATTAAATTCAATTGGGCACAAACTACCCAGAAGAAATGTGCACTTCCTGAACTTAATCCACCAAAGTGAGTGAAGGCACACTAACTAGGGATGACACTATCTGTTGGTGTGCACACACTAATTTGTTTTGTTACTCATTTGTGCTAATCCTGTAAAACTTTTGATCTTGTACTCGATGATGCATTCAGATGACATGTTCAGAGGTGTGTTTCACAGCCAACACACTGAGTAAAGCCCAGATCAGACTATTCCAACACTCCCACTCCCCAGAACCCTTCAGGCCAATGTGCAGGCCTGCCATCCGCACGCAAATAAATAAGAGAAGGCAGCATAAAGTGTTTCTTTCTAGAATATTCTTTATGCCTTTCAAGGACACTTATGTATATGGAATAACGCATCATTGTCTTTATACGTCCATACTTCATAAGTGCAAGTTGGTTCTCTTCTGTTGCTCCCTCTGCTAAAAAGGATCAGACTTCATGGTTTATGAAAGCTGAGCTCCTTATGTTAACCCGCTTTATAAAGATTATGCTTTTGGTAAACATACATGTCAGCAGTGAGAAAACAAGAAAGGTAAATTATGACGCTGAGGGGCAGAAAAAGAGAGACTCCAACTCCCAATCTCCCCTTTGAAGGAATATTCGGTTATTTCCAAACTCAATGTGTATGCTTCAGATGCTGTCGAATACAAGCAGAAAATGTTTATGGAAATACATATACCACTGTGAAAAAGACAACCTAATCTGAATCTGCGTATAAATAGTATACCAAATAAAAATGAAAACTTGTGGTATAGATATGCAAAAATGACTTATGCATATGATGTATATGCTGTAGGATTAGGGTTGTGGGGTTGATGTGTATCGTATGTATGTGAAAACTGTGTATTATACGTGCTCCAAACACGTGCATGTCATATATGTATATGCCAGAATGCCAAAAAGTTTTTATTTTTATTTGGCATACTATTTATATGCATTTTCATTAAACTGAGTTTGTTTTCAGACACTTATATTAACTGCAACTGAATAAAAAAAGGATAGGAACACTTCAGAATAGGGAACACTTATTCACTATTAACTAAGACCTCAGTAAATTTCTAATTTGCAGCTTATTAATAGATGTAAGATGTTGTTAAGTTTAGGTATGGAGTAGAATTATGGCTGTAGAATGAGGTTGTATAGAATAAGTGTGAGTAATATGAGTTTAATTACTACTAATAAATGGCTAATATTTGCTAATAAGCAACTAAGAGACCCTATATAAAGTGCTACTAAAAAAAGTACTTTAAATTCATAATAAATTAAATTAGTGTTTTTTTGACCAACTTAAGTAACTATTAACTATTTTATTTTCATAATTTGTGAGTTGAAGTATACAGTACTATGGTTCACTATAATATCTTTTAATTACTTTTCTATTAAAATATTCATGTTTAGTTTTATCCAAATCACATAAATGTGTGGCAATGCCTCTTATTTTATTTTTTCTATTAGTTGTGTGAGTTTGGGAATGAAGTGTCTGTTGAGTGGCACTAATAGGGAAAATCTCCATCATGTTTGAAAATAACATAGCACCTACACTAAACCCTTCAATAAAACAAATCAATAGCACTAACAAAAGCAGCCTTCAGATAAAAACGTATTTATTGAAGCAACCATGCCATTTCAGCTTCTACAAGTGATTTTTGAGAGCTCCACGTCACAAGTTCAGCTGCTAAGCAGGTTTACTACATCCAAAATACCATGCATAGGGAGCAGGTTATATGATCAGCAAAATGCAATTTAGCAATTATGAAATTATAAAAAATTGTTAGGGTTCCTTTGCGCAAATAACCATGTGAAATTAGTAATTGATCATCTTTTGCTATAATTATGAATGGTTTGTAAAGGAATCAGAGTTGTTGAGGCTTTGCAGCCACTACTGTTCATTTCAACTAGGAACTGCAGTGAACTGTGTGTATAAGCACATTTTGGAGCTCTGCATAAATAAATAAATAAATAAATAAATACATAGATACATAGATACAAAGAAAAGTACCAGATAAAAAAGCAAATCTTACTAAACCTGTTTAACACTGTAAACCTATTTTAACACAATCAGTATTGTATAAAGCAAAACATGATGCAGTATACAAATGAGTACATTGTGTGGCATACTTTATTTCTATAATGTCACCTTTTTTTTCAAAGTACTTTCCGAATGCTATCATTATTGAGCCCTACACTCTTTCTCTTTCATTTCAGTTTTGACTCAGAAATGAGCAAGTAATCTATTGTTTCATGACATCATAATCCACATGTCTGTGGCCACTCATGGTCATCTCCATTTTTCAAAACACTGGCAACCATTACTATGCTTTCTGAACAAACAAATAAATTAATGAAAATTATATTAAAAAGTGATCATGTTTATAATAAAAAGAAATGTGTCATTCTTTTAAGAAAAATCTTTATGGTTTGTAATATTTGACTAATAGAATGGATTTTAGCGTCAAAGCTACTGAGAAAGATCCAAAAAAAGAAAAAGAGTGTTCATTTTTTTAGTGTTCATTTGTTAGTCTACTGTTTAATTTTTTGCATATTGAAATAAACATTTCTGTGTTGATAATATGTAGATAAATTCTTCACGAGTCTTTACGAGGTAAAACTAGTCCTTACTTTAGATGAGCTCACAATGGCTGGCAACTACTAAATGCTTTTTAACTACCTGACTTTATCATGAATTATAGCTGGAACATGTGTTAATAAAGCATTTTATAAGATTACTGATGTGACAACTCCTAAATAACTGAATCGTTTAGAATGCTAAATTCATCAATAACAAACTATGCATTTTAAAGTAACATTTTAGATATGCTCAAGTACAAACATTTATAGTTTTATTTATAAACGGCTTACTATGCCTGATGTTGGGACAATGCTTTATAAAGGAGGAATCGACTATTTAATAATGGTTAACTAATGATTCGTAGTGTGCAGTTTTCAGAAAGAGTTACAGTATCACAAATTATTATTAGTGAGAATTGGTCTAAAGTACTAAAGTGTTATTGAATATTCCATTAAGGCTCTAGAGTTTGTTCTGATTTCATCAGTGTAGAGTAAAAATCACAGGCAATGTGAAACTGTGATGGACTTTCTGTTCAGTCACAAACACACACTACATTCTGTCACAGCTGGGATCAGATCAGAGACTCTGCAGTGCACTTAACGTCCAATAAAGACAGGAGAAGTGTGTTTGGGTCTCAGTGTAACACACTGGCCATGACCTCCCGAACATTTGATATGGAGAGGTTAGACAGGGATAATGTGTGTGTGTGTGTGTGTCTCTAGGGTGACAGCAGCAGGATGAGAGGCAGGAAGTGAGCAGAACTCCAGACATCTGGCACTGCTGTCTCCCCTGACACACACACACACACACACACTCTGATCTCCTCCGATCAAAGTCTGCCCTGCTTACTCTTCCACAACACACACATCCAAATAACGTCCACACACACTTACACGTGTTCTCCTCGCACAACAGAGTCAAGCCTTTAGTTTAGCCAACAGCTCCTCTGATGAAGGCATCAAACTGTGATCTAAAACCAGTCTCGGTGTGTGTGTGTGTGTGTGTGTGTTGGACCTCACAGCGGTCCAGTCAGCACTTCTGTTCTTTGCATATTCAAGGTGAGGTAATTTGACTTAAACAGCTTTAAACAGCGAATCAGAGTCATGCTGAGAGATCTTTATCCTCCAGCACTGCATGAGTGTAAATACAGTGAGCAACAGACTGAACAGTGTGAAAAGTACAACCAGAGCTGGACAACAGTGTGTGTGAGCAATGTTATGTATATTATATATTACTGACAATACTAGCTTTTAACACTAATTATTTAACTGATGAATGTTATTTAGAAATCTCCAAGTGGGTGGGTTTCTGTCAAATTTGTTCTGTGCCAATAGCTGCATTTCCACCGTCGGGCCAAAAACGTGCGTGCTATAGTGGATGCCAGGGTCAGTCGCGTTTCCACTGTCACTTCACTGGACTGATCGTGCCTCGTCAATGCTTCCTCTGGTTTTTTGGCCAGACGAAAACCTTGAGCCTGCAGGGGCTGGAGGAGTGGTTATGAACAAAGGCGGAGTGGAGAGTGTCAGTGCCGCGAATCAATTCATTAAGTTAACAAATAACACAAGCAAAGACTTTTAAAATAGCTTTAGCTCACTTTCAGATAGCAGCGAGTGTTTGAAATCATTTCTGTTTGAGATCCGATGGGAATTATGATCACCATACAAGGCAGAAAATAGCTAATATTAATGGTTTTGTTTAGGAGCTCCCACTTATGTCATATTTTTGATGAAAAAAAAGATAGAAATGCAATGTATATGACTCGACTGAAAATATGTGCTTTCTTGCTTTTGTGTAACGTTTCATATCGCTTTATTTTTGAGTGACGAATATTAATTCATTTATGAATGGTAATTGTAAAACATTGATGCTTGTGGATTTAAATCTTTAATAAAATGCAATGCAAACCAACGGCTGCTTTTATCATCTGCACAAGTGTCATTTCTGATTCTGAACTTCTCTTTGTTGGTGAAATGCTGGGGTTGCGTGACGTTGTTCCGAGGGCATGTTTTAGTGAAGCGCAGCAGAGCTTTTGGCCCGACGGTGGAAACACGTTGTGATTTTGGGCTCAGTGCTACAAGTCCGAGGCTATTGTTTAAAGCACTTGCACACGCTGGCCAGACAGTGGAAGAGCGGCTAATGTTTGTTTTTAAATGAATGAACAATTCTGGTAAGGGTTTAATTGAAAATATAGATTTATAAAATAACATAAATAATCAAGTCTAAATTCTTAAATAATTCACTAGAACTTTTTTTTTTATAAATTAAACAAAACCTCACAGATTTCATAAATAGGCTCTAAAAAGATTTCAATAATAGGCTCCTTCATCATTTTTATCTGTAGTCCCATTTTTCGTTTTTGCCAAGTGAGTAAAAATAGCGGTAACACTTTACAGTAAGCTGTCATTTGTTAACATTATTTACTTAACTAACATGAAGAAACAATGAACAATAGATTTATTACAGCATTTATTCATCTTTTTTAACGTTAGTTCATAAAAATTAAAAAAAAATTAAAAATGTTCAAGAAGCATTGATCATTCATAGTTTACGTTAACTAATGTTGTTAACTAATGTTAACTACTAAACCTTATTGTAAAGCCTAAACGAAGCTTTTTCTCAAGTGAGCATAGACAATAATTAAAAACAATCAAATCAATCAACTCAAGTAGCTTTTGGATTAATTTTAGCATTTAGCAACTCCAACCAATCTAAATAAATTAAAAGAACTTCCCAAAAGTCCCCACATGGTTGTTTTCCTGTCTTATGTTTCCTTTTTAAATCAGTCCTTAAATATTGCTAATATAGTTGTTTTTATTTCTGTTGATTCAGTATTTCAAGTTTAATTTCCATAACTGAAATATTTTATAAACTACGCGCACACTTCCTCCAGAAACCAATAATTCACACAAAATAATAATCCTTAAGAGTAAGATTGTACCAGAAGGGACACCGAGTGTGTTGTCTGTGTCAGTGTCTGTCATCTCCAGTGTGTGTGTGTGCTTCAGACAGACAGGATGAGCGGGGTCACCTGTTCTCAGTCTCACAGAGTTAGCGCGCCTGTCTAACCCAGGCGTGCTGTGGTGATCTGACAGTAATCCGGAGCCACTGCAGAGCCGAG
The DNA here is from genome assembly GCA_032353835.1 of Enteromius viviparus. Taxonomy (NCBI): domain Eukaryota; kingdom Metazoa; phylum Chordata; class Actinopteri; order Cypriniformes; family Cyprinidae; genus Enteromius; species Enteromius viviparus. The sequence goes on along the minus strand of JAUCNO010000943.1, from coordinate 3,554,451 downwards.
TGTGTGTTACATTATCTGTCTTAATCCACTAATCCGCGGACACACAGCTAATCTCAATCCCACCCCCACACACACCTTCCTCACTAATCACTCTAATGATGGACCCCCGGCAACTGATCCCAGCAGCACCGCCTCTCCCGCCCCTGATTGACATACCTTCCACACACACACACTCCTCCCAGGCAGCTCTCATTAATGGAATTCACAGCCCAGGGCGAGACACAAAGCAAACATATGTTCAGCAAATATGTGTGTTTTGGTCTCTGTGTCACTGTAACTGTGAGCGTTTAAAAGAGTCGCTGGTGTGTGTGAGTCTTTGATGTGATTGGTGTGAATTTTAAAAACCCTCGACAAAGACACACACCTCTCATCCACTGTCTGGCCCGAAACTGAAAGCTCAGCCAAACCATAAGCTGCTATGACAGGACACAAGAATGATAGAGAGAGACAAGCAGGTACTTCTGGTATTAAACGAATAGTTTAGTCAGAAAATGAAGATTCTGTCATCATTTACTCACACTTATGGACTTTTTCTTGCGTGAAACATAAAAAAAAAGACATTTAGCAGAATGTTTGTGCTGCTCATTCATCTCAAACTTCAAAACACACCATAAAGTACTTCATATGACTCGTACCTTTCTAATCTCCTACACACCTTTTGAGAAAGAAGTGCACCTAAATGTATAAAATCTATACTTCATAAGTGTACTTCTGAACCCTTAAATGCATACCTTGAGTCTTTAGTGATCTGGGACATCATTCTCTTACTTCTCCCTCCTTCATTTATTAAAGTTCAGCTATCTTAGTATTCCTCATAAACATCATAAACAAAATAACAAGGGGAAAAAAGAATGCCTCGGATGTTTAAATAATAAATATTATTATAAATAATAATTAATATTAATAATAATAAGAATATTAATGTTTTCGGATTTTTTAAGTTTATAGACCTGAGGTATGTAAATGAGAATGATGTTTCAGAATGATCTCATAATAACAGCAGCCATAAAACAAACAACTGTAAACTGGTTTGAATAGCTTTACTGCAGAGCATACACAATCACATATAAATGTCTTTGTGAAGCTGCCAGTGATTCACATATTAAATAGGAGGTCATTGAAAAGGACTCTTTTTTTAGAAAATGGCTGAGATCGCAAATATGGCGCTAATGCTAAAGTCATGTGGAAGTTTGCTCGGATGATTACAGAGATGGTAAAATGATCTGCTCAGATTGAACCCTTTTAAGTTTCATAAGGTAAAAATTCTTCTGTATTTGTTCTTAAAGATATCAAGATCAAAATGTTCAGCAGTTAGAGATCCATTCCTGCTGGATATACAGATCAAAATATGTAATAATGATTGGCATATATTAAGTATACTTTAAAAGATTTGACTTTCATGTTTCTTAACACACCTAAGAAGACTTTTAAATGTGGATTTTGTACATAAAAAAATAAAATTGTCATGATTTAAAGAAGTTCACCGATTTTTGATGTTTTAATATACTAGCACATGCAAAGTACTTAACTATGATTATTTGATTTTTGTATTGTGATTCACTGTTATAACAGCACCTTTATCATTACAAATGTAAAATGGCAAATATATTTAAATGCATAAATAAAAATTTTATTTTTTATCAAAAAGGCATCAGCAAAATTTTAAAACATTTTCAAAGACAACAGAAGTAATAATGAAATTACATACAGGTGGGTGAAAAACCCTCTAAAGTTGCATTTAATATACATTTAAACTATTCAAAATTTTCATTTAATTCATTCAGTTACAATTTGTCTAAAAAAACAAACCTGACATGTTGTACAAGATTTGATTTTATTGATATCTTATCTCATGTGTCACGTATCGTGTGTTTTAAAGGTGCTTGACCATGTCCTTGACAACTAGTCATAAAAAGCAGTTTAGTTGTTGCAAACGTTAATTTGGAAAAACAACACACAGTAAACATTTGTGTTTAATTTGTGTTTTTGTTCACTATACATGTGTGTACTCGTGTGTGTGTGTGCATACACACTATGGGAATGTTGCATCAGCACACACACACACTCACACACGGACTCACCCTGCTTGCTCAGTGCCGGTCGCTCCTGCAGTCTGTCTCTCTCTCTGCTGTCACTCCGCTTGTCTGTCTTCAGCACAGACACGTCCGCGTCCGCTCTGACAGAGTCATCCTGAGAAGAAGAAACACACCCACACCCACATTAACAGAAAAAACACATCAGGAAACAAAGTCAACAAACACAAACAAGTGCATCATAATGAATTAATGTGTGAATGGTCTTTTGTGTGAATGAATTGAAGTGATTTATTAAGAGCAGGCTGGTTCAGAGCATCCATTAACACACACACACACACACACACACACACACACACTGTGTATGGCAACAGTAAGTGCTAATGCACTGGTATCAGAGCGCTCCCTCTCTTTTTCTCTCGTCACGCTGGCTTCATTGTAATGCAGGAAATAACGGAGGCCGTCCTCGCAGACTTCCACACACATTTAATTTTATCTTTGAATAAAAGAGCTATAGGAAAGAATTAATCTGCTTAACATTTCTAAGTACACCCTCCAAAGGAGCGGGCTGTTTTAATCTTACATATGCTCAGCAGAGTTACTGGCAAAAACTGTACGTTTTCTTCATCTCATCCTTTCAACATCAAATGGCGAGCAGCAAAAATTGGATCAGACTTCAAAGCTCAGCGATGTGCTCCAAGTCACAGAGTGGCTCTACTATTTCACATATTGAATTCGAGTAGGATATCAAAGTCCTAGCAAAGAACCTCAGGTCTTTACTGGAAAAAGGGGCTCCAACATCTGTAGAGAGAGCAGCGAAAAGACAAATCACCTCAGGGAGAAGTCAGCGTTTACTCTCTACCACGCTTTTCCAGCCTTTTGATTCACTCCTTCTCTCTCTACCTCCCTGGGTTCTCTCTCTCTCAGCGGAGAAGTGAAGGCTCTGCGAGGGAACTGTCTCTTTTGTCTCAAGGACTGTGCTGTTTGATCTGAGGGTTGCTCTGTGTAATATTCACTGCAGTTAGGTGACAGCAGAGTTCACATTATCATGAGCCGTATCAGACGGGCAATTAAAGGACCGGTTCGTTCGGAAATGAAAAAGCTGTCCGTGTTTACTGGGTTGTGTATTTGGAGGACGATCGTGCTGTATTATTTCGTACTGTGAAAGCATAAAGTCATCAAGGGAGAAAGGACAGGAAGCACTATAAAAGTTCTTCAAACCCTCTATTTTGTGTTTAAAATGAGATGATGTGATCATGTCTGACCTTGTCAATCAGGATGTGACTGCTGGAGGATCTTCTTTCAGGTGTGAGTTCTCTGAGGAGAAAAGCAATCGTAAGAGAATCAGAATCCCTCATAAACTGTAATTCTGGGAAAACAACGTAGTTTAGTTTAATGTGAGATGATGTCATTGATATCAGATGCAGCACTTATATTGTGAGGCTGGAGTATTCTGGTTTGCATCACCATTGTAAACATCTGCTCTAAAATCAATGTGTGGTACTGAATCTTTGAACACTGATTCTGTGTCGAACAGCTCGTGTTCTCCAGCACAAGTCCAGCTGCGTCCTCTCATTACGCTCTTTAACTCCTTGTGTATTTGTTCTGTTATTCCATTACATTATTCTTATTTCACATGTTGTAGATTTTCATTATATATTGTGTTGTTTATAACAATTCTGTGTGTAGCAGTTTCTGGGCAAAAAAATAAAAATCTCATATTTCAGAAGCGATCTCAACAATGCTTTACATTGTGCTCAGATTTGCCAAGACATTTGGCAAAAGTCAAAGATTTTAATGCAAACTCAATTAATGAAAAATGAACCAAAATGGAAGTTCTTTTTCTTTCTTTTGACCCTCTAGGTACAAACATGTACCTTTAGAAAAGGCTCACAGCTTTTGTACCTTTATGTCTGAGGGTGTATTATGATAATGACACATAGGAATATATTACTGAAATTAATTCAGAATCATTTTTTTCCTAGTGAATGGACAATAAAAACACTGGAAGTCTGCTTTAAAAAGCTTTAGCTCTTTAACACTTAAAAGTGAAAAAAATCCAGCATGTGGTTATAATAAACAGTGGATGCTTATTTAGTTATTGTTTTAGTTATCATTCTTCTTGTAAACAGGCCAATTGTTTTTTTTTACATGTATGCCAATTATTTGTTGAAAAAATAGCTCTGTGAATAGCTTCACATCAAATATTTGTGTCAGGCTACAAGTCTCCTGAGCTATGAAAAAGCTACTCAAAATATCAATGTCAATATCAACAACATCATCATCCAGTTTGCCATAGTCACCAAACGTGACATAACTGTTTAGTGTTCACCTCTGATGAACACACACACACACACACACACTGACGTCAGCTGGTCTGTGGTAGCCTGCACACACACACACACACACACACACACACCTGCTCCTGTCAGCTAATGAGCATGTAGGTAAGTTTATGAACTTTACAAGAGAAAATTGGGCCAGTTGATGTCAAAATAAATCTATAACGTTCTCTCCAGCCCTGATGAAACAGAATAGCAAAGTGTGAGGTTTGAAGTTTCACCACTGAGACTTCTGATATAAACAAGCATTGAGAATCCCCCCTGATAAGCCAACTGGCTGGAGGATACACACACACACACACACACACACACACACACACACATAAACATATACACTCACCCAAAACACTCTCAGATGTGGGAGGGCGGATGAAAACTTTGGATTTTACGAAATCTATTAAAACGAGTTATGATATGATTGTCAGCAATCTCTGCTGCACAGGTCCAAAAAATAACATAAATCTGTGTTATACATCTCTAAACCAAGGGCATAGCTCAGAGAGCTCGTTTCAAATGAGTAGGAATGTGAATTAGGATTTACATTCTTTTAAGAAGGCAAACATTTTCAATTATGTTTCATAAAAGTACATCCTTTTACACCTTGAGCTGTAGAGAAGAGAAGAGAAGAGAAGAGAAGAGAAGAGAAGAGAAGAGAAGAGAAGAGAAGACTATAGTTTATTCACAAAGAGAGTGTGTGTGTGTGCGTGAGTGTCACTCAAAAGCTGTGACTTAGGGAAGGTGAATACAATGCTTGCACAAGATCACTAGGATGGTCTTTAGGAAAACTGTACAGAACAAACAGATACTTAAACACACAATCATGCAAAAATACACCATGAAAACATACAAAGGAAACAAGCACAATGATCACACCCTCACTCACCCAGTCCATTGTTGACTCTGTTTGTAGTCTTTCCTGACTCTGTAGCCTCTGTATGCTGTAACACATATTCACATGATCAAACAATTCATAAAATAACATGAATCTGATTATAAATTGGATTGCTTAAAAATGTAATAGCACACAAATCAATGGATCTGTGGCATGAAAGCTGCTCTAACACAGATTAACATACGGTGGGTTTGTCCAAATCACTAAAACAAAACAAAAGGTTTGAACAAAACATGAATAAAAAAAAGCCACAAATTAGTATTACCATGATTTGCTTTTTGGTTGTATCAAATATAATGTAAAATTTCACTGCTTGTATACACTAATTCAGATAAATCGTTTTCTTTGATCAGACACACTAAGTGAATGTTTAGGATAAAAACACAATGAGTGAGTAATTAGTACTTCATCACACATACAAATGAGCGTAAACCTCAGAACACATGAAAGCAGCAGCGCTGCTCCAAAATGCTGAAGCAGTTATTTATTCCACTTTCAATGAGACGCCCAATTAAAACTCACAAAACCTTAGCTTTAATCAGAGCAGATCAGGGTGTGAACTCAAACACACAAACCACTGGAGTGGGAGTGGGTAGTGTGTTATGGTGGGAGTACTTATTAAGGAGTGTGTTTTCTGTACATAACTTGCTAGCACAGTACTATGCATCGCAGTAGAAACTAGCTTGTCAGCTGAGAAGTACCTCGCTATTTTTGTTCCCCATGTTTGGTTTTATTTGATGTTTGATTTATCTGTGTTTTCCTTGTGTCATACTTCAGAACTTCTTACACAAACCTCAAAAACACTGCTGACTGTTGACAAACTTGTATTTAAATTAGATGAAACACACAGAACGTGCTGCATGATGGCTTGCTTACTGTGCACTAGAACTTGATCTAGTATACTGTCAGCAAAGTATACTCCCAACCACTTGGGGTGCTGTGTTAAAACGTTTGTCTGATTTATGGTTTAGGAAAACAAGTAATTGCTAAACTATGTTGGTAATGACAGAAGAGGCATACTATACATGGTAAGCTAACAGTACTTTTGGGAAATGCAACCCAGGATGCAAGTTATTGAGATGCCTGAACACTTTGCCTCACTGTCAGAATTATACTGTTTGCATAAATGTTGTCTTTCAACAGTTAACATACTGTACATTACGTACTTACTTGTGACTAGAAATTGTAAGATTATGGTGGTTAATAACACTATCAACACCATGTCAGATACACTCAATCTCCCCTATAAACTAATTTCACAACATTTTTTTGATCTGCACAGTATCTTTTACGTTTTAACACTTTAGAATAGGAAACACTTACTCACTATAAATATTTTTGGTAACCCTTTATTTGGTAACACTTCAGAATAGGGGGCCAGTAATGCATTAGTTAAGCATTAATTAATGGTTAATTAGTTCAATTCAAATTTGTAAATTAATAATTAGTTGAGCAAAATCACACTAGTAATTAATGATTAACCTAACATTTTAATTGCCTGAAATATGCATTAGTTAAGCACAAATAAACTAGTAATTTATGATTAATTTGGTCACAATTATGTATCAGTTAAGCATGAACATGCATATAACTAATAATTACCTGAACATATAGAAAGGGCATATTAGCCATTATTTACAATTCATTAGTCATAAACTTGAATATTACTCAATAAGTGACATCCGCATATCACCCAATAAGTGTCATAATGTAGATTTAAAATAGGGTTAAAAATAGTTTTTATTACAATATTTTATATAATTGCAAACCAGCAATAAAAAAAAAAA